>JAASFQ010000533.1:0-20108 GCA_023333845.1 Globisporangium polare | reverse complement strand
GGACTTGCAACAAATGACTCCGGAGCAGATCAAGATGCTCAGTATGCTCATGAACGACGATTTCGGGATCGTCGCAAGAGACGACCTCACCGTGCGCCGCGGCAAAGTGCACACACGGCTTTGTTCTTCGGTATTTGAGAACGCCGACGGGCTTCGACTGACTTCTACTCGGTGCTGGTGGTATCTTGCGTTTGTGTTTGTGCTTTGGTAATGAATGTTTCCCCCCCATCTTTTTCTACCTGGCGTGTGATGGTTGCTTGCGCTGACGACAGACCAATTGACAAGCCATTGAGCTGACCTGCCTTCGTTAAGCGTGGCTCCAGGTTGTCCTATCTTCGCTGCAGTTGCAACCTGCTTCGTTTAATTCCAGCTCACGGCGAGACTGTCTCTCTTCATGGCGAACACGCACGCGATCGCGAGGTGATCGGATGGGTACGTCGAGTTCGGCAGCCACGGACTCGGACGTGCGACGCTGTTGAACAGTGGCGGGGCTTCCCACTCGCCCATGTACCGATCTTCGTCGGCTTTCGTCTCGAACGCGTCGCGCCAGTCACGCGGCATGTGCTTCACCCACTCGACGTCTGGGACCACGAGCGGCTCGCGGATGTCTTCTCCGAGCTCAGCGAGTTCATCGGCAGTGGGCACGTACAGCAGCTGGAACGGCGCGAGCTGGCCCGTGGAGTAGAAAATGTAGTCGACTGTGCCCTGGAACGCGGCGCTCGAGAATGTCAGCTCGGGTTCGCACATGTACTGGAAGTACGTCGCATACGCGCTCTCCATCTGCTCGCCGTGCACGAGCTCGTCGTCGCGATCTGCACGCGGCTGTAGGGTGCGATAGCGCTTCGCATCGGCGCTGGCGCCACCACCACCTCCCACATCATCGGGAGATGCTAACGCCCGCGAGCACACGTCGAGATTGAGATCCTGCGTATCAAAGCGTGGGGTTCGTCCAGAGCCAAAGGACGGAGCGTACGGCTTCACCTGTGGAGGGAAATCGCTCGCGATGTAGAGTTTGGAGCCATCTCCATCGGCATCACCGTCATCCCAGTTACGACCAGCTTTGCTCTCAGCTCTCACGATTGCACCAACAGCAGCTTTGGTGCCAAGGAGTTTGGCCGCCATGGTGGTTGCCATTGGCGCCGAGGGCTGACTGAAGTGGCTCCAGCCGTGCGCGTTCCTCGCTGCGAGTCGGAACTGGTACGTGACCCCGGAGCTGAGCATCGTGACCACGAACTCGTTGGCGGGCGCCGACACGAGCACTTCGTGCAGAAAGCCGATCGCCGCGCTCGTGCAGTTCTTCACGCCGATCTTGTATTCGAGCACGGGCGCGTCCGGCTCAATGCACTCTGGTGTTTCCCATGCAATCGTGATCGAGGTCGCCGTTGGAGCGTGCAGCATGGGGCGAGTTGGTGTACACGGAACGTGAGGCGACGGCCGCCGCCGACCCGTGTGGATCACGTGGTACACGTCGCTGCTCGGGAGCGCGTTGAACGAGCCTGCTAGAATGATCGGCAGGTGGAAGTCGGCGTTGAAGACCCCAACCTCTCGGCACAAGTGCTCGGTCTGCAGGACTCGGACAAACTCCAGTGTTGGCCCCGCTGCGAGCTGCGTGTTGGCCACACAGAGCGCGCTCGGTAGTCGAGACTTCTCCCACGGCTGGAGACAAAGCAAAAGAGCCGCGTTGTCCTGTTGCGCACGTGCCTGGAGGTTCTGGTCCCCAATGTTCTCCGTGAGGTCGTTCAGATCAAGCTGCTTCGAGCGGAACAACTGAAACGTGTCGCGGCGAAACGCGGTCACGAGACCGTCGTCGTGGCCGCTGCCAGGTCGGGGCGCGAAGACGCTGTCATACCCGCCCGAGACGAGCTTCGACGCCCACCAGTCGTCGTAGTCATCCACTTCCTAGGACAAGATATGTGATACTTTGGTTGATACAGATCGACCAGGGTGTGTGTGTGTGTGTGGCAACGAAGGCCGTACCTGAAGACACAGGATGTCCGCGTCGTAGCTCAGCATCTCACTGCCATGCAATGGATCCACACCCGCACCTTTGAGCACAACACACACATACACACACACACACGTAGCCCCAAGGCGCATAGCGCACTCACCGCAATAGCTTCTCGCGTCGCCCTGCGATCGTGAGGATCGCCGGCTCCACGTAGCCGCTGCCCGCTCGCTGCAGCCGCCGCGCGCCCATCTGCGAGAGCACGTTGTAGGACACGACCGCCACCTTCTCGAGGTCCGCGAGCTCGCCCAGCTGCGCCACGTCCTGTCGCGCGGGCACAAAGTCGCGGCTCGGCTCCATCTGCCTGCCTTTACTGGCGGTGGTGGTGGTGGTGGAAAAAGATACTTGTGGCTCTCGTGGCGCTTGGCGAGAGTGAGATGGGTACATCGATGGATCGCTTTAGAGAGGGGTTTCCAGCGTCGACTTGCTTGTCGCCACAAGAAATCTCCTCTACGCGTACATTTGACCAAATTCTGCACGTTTACACGTACGTTTCTATGACCTTTGACCAATCAGAAGCCGCGAGCGAGACGAAACTGTCCGCGGAAAAGTGCCGAGTTTGGTCAAGGGGGGGCTGGAGCGAACCGAACCGAACCGAGCGAACCTGTGGTCAAAAGCCCATTCCTCGTTTCGCAGCCAAGCCACGAGCTCACAGCCGACGACGACGACGAGACCCGAACGAAGAGAGATGGACGCCCAAGTGCCGATGCCCCCGAAGACCGTGGCGCCGACGCTCTTCCGCCGCAGCCGCGTGCGCGTCAAGGAGCTGCTCGCGCGCGGCGTCGAGCTCGAGGGCCAGAGCGTGACCGTCAAGGGCTGGGCCAAGACCCTGCGCGAGGCCGGCGCCGGCGCCTTCGCGTTCCTCGAGATGAACGACGGCTCGTGCTTCTCGAGCGTGCAGGTGGTGATCACCCGCGAGGAGACCGAGGGCTTCGAGGCCGCGCTCGAGTCTGGCGGCGTTGGCTCGAGCTTCAGCGTGGTCGGCACAGTCGTGAAGAGCCCTGCGAAGGGCCAGGTGATCGAGATCAAGGCCACCAAGGTGGAGCTCTACGGCGGCATCCCGGACCCGGCGACGTACCCGATGTCCAAGAAGCGCCACACGCTCGAGCACCTGCGCCAGCACGCGCACCTGCGCCCGCGCTCGAACATCCACGGCGCGGCCATGCGCGTGCGCAACGCCATGGCGTTCGCGACCCACGAGTTCTTCAACTCGCGCGGCTTCCTGTACATCCACACGCCGATCATCACCGAGTCGGACTGCGAGGGCGCCGGTGAGATGTTCAGCGTCACGACGCTGCTCTCGAAGCACCCGGACGGCAAGCTCCCTGCGACCGCGGACAACAAGATCGACTTCAAGGCTGACTTCTTCGACCGCCCGAGCTTCTTGAGCGTATCCGGTCAGCTCAACGTCGAGACCCACTGCTGCGCGCTCTCGGACGTGTACACGTTCGGCCCGACGTTCCGCGCCGAGAACTCGAACACGTCGCGCCACCTGGCCGAGTTCTGGATGGTCGAGCCGGAGATCGCGTTCGCGGACCTCAAGGACGACATCGACCTCGCCGAGGACTACCTCAAGTTCTGCGTGCAGTACGCGATGGACAACTGCGCCGAGGACCTCGATTTCTTCAACAAGACGGTCGAGAAGGGTCTCCTCGAGCGCCTCGAGAGCACGGTCGCGTCGCCCTTCGAGCGCATCTCGTACACGGACGCCGTGAACCTGCTCTGCGAGCCGGAGCACCTGAAGAAGGGCAAGTTCTCGGTCAAGCCGAACTGGGGCGTCGACTTGGGTTCGGAGCACGAGCGCTACCTGACCGAGGTCGTGTACAAGAAGCCCGTGGTGATCTTCAACTACCCGAAGGAGTTCAAGAGCTTCTACATGCGCCTCAACGACGACGGCAAGACCGTCGCGGCCGCGGACGTGCTGGTGCCGAACGTGGGCGAGATCATCGGCGGCTCGCAGCGCGAAGAGCGCCTCGACGTGCTCGAGCAGCGCATCATCGAGTCCGGCGCGAGCCCGGAAGACTACAAGTGGTACTCGGACCTGCGCAAGTACGGCACGGTGCCGCACGCCGGCTTCGGGCTCGGCTTTGAGCGCCTCGTGCGCTTCGTCACGGGCATCGAGAACATCCGCGACGTCATCCCGTTCCCTCGGTGGCCAGGAAACGCCGCGTTCTAAGCGGCTTGCCTCTCGTGAAGCAGTCGCCTCAGCTCGCAAGGGAATGGTTGCCAGCGTATTCCTTTTTCTATCGCTTTCTATGAACCACAGCCGGTTGGAAGTCTTCATCTGCACTCTGGCTGGTGATAAATATACGTGTTGATCATTTAGAAAGCATATACAGCTTGCTGCTTCGTACTCGTCCACATGATGATGCGTTGTTACGGATGTCTGAAGAGGATGATGCACTTCTTGCCGACGTTGAAGCGCACAAAGTTCTTGCTCTCGTACGTGAACGCGGTCTTGTACTCGGAGCCGACGATGCAGTGCCACGTCGGGCCATACTTCTCCTCCATCCACGTCTACATGCGTTTATCATTGCGTTGTACAACAGCTTGAGTCAATGAGCGGGCCGTGCAGAAGTGAGCCCACGCTGAAAGCAAACACACGAACCTTGATGTGCTTGGCGATCTCCTTCTCCTGCGTGAACTGCTCCAGCGCCACGCCCGCCTGCGCAATCGCGTCGTTCTACCCCAATCGTGATCCGCAGCATTAGTATCAGCACTGTGCATAGCGTCCAGAGTCAACGCGCAACTCCAGTGTCCAGAACCTTCATGTCGCCATGCTCGTCCACTGCACACCGCCGCGAGAAATTGCACCAATCACAGTGAGCAACCGTAATGCACCACACCCACACCTTCATGATATGCGCCAAAGCTTACTGTCGGTCTCCATCTGCTTCCCATTCTCGCGCGCCATCGTCCTCCGCGTCTTCTCTGCTTGCACGTGGAGCTGTCGGCAATGATGGCTCGCGATCCGGAAAGGAATCCATTTCCCGCGATCGCGTCGCTTCAGAGAACCCCAGTCCGATCCGAAAATGAATTGCGTTTTGCAAAGCCGCAACTCATTGAATTGCGACAACCGTGGTTTGCTTTTTTGGCGCCAACTCTGCTTGGTCCAATCACGAGCGACGGCGCACCGGCAAATCGGCACGAGCGGCGGCGGCAGAGTTGACGGAGAAGCGGTCAAGGGAAGGCCGGATCATCAAGCAGGCACGCAGCAGCAGCTCGACAGTCGTACGCGGGCGCTGAGCGATACAAGCAGCGAGCAAGTCACAAGAAGCACCAGACACCCGTACACACAAGGCAGAAGCCATGGCGCACGACCTGTCGGCGCGCATCGAGTACTCGGAAAAGTACGTCGACGACACGCACGAGTACAGGTACGAAGACCATTTGCATCGATGCTGTGATGCCTATTGCGAACATGTCAGGTACAGTGCATCGATCACTGACGCGTGTTGCTGTGGTATGCGTTTGGCTGCACAGACATGTGATTCTTCCAAAGGAGATGCAGCGCAGCCTGCCGGACCGCTTGCTGAGCGAGACCGAGTGGCGCCAGCTGGGCGTGCAGCAGAGCCGCGGATGGGTGCACTACGCGATCCACAAGTACGTCGCGGTCCTTGGATGTATACGCTCATATTGCCGATTGCACTAATGCACTGCGCTTGTCCGCTTGCCTGTTGCTGTTGCCACTCTTCTTTCGCAGGCCTGAGCCGCACATTTTATTATTCCGACGTCCGCTTGGCACGGACCCGACCACTGGCCGCATCAACGCCTCGTTAGAACGAGAAGCGAAGGACAAGTACGCCAAGGACTACAACTAAAGCGCTCAGCAAACAGCAGGCAGGGCTTTAGCGACTGGCAGCAAGACACACACGCAGGCACCCTGCTACGTTAGAACGCAAGCACCGGAAGCACAAACCAAGAGCATGTCCTCTCTCAAATAACAAGCGCAAGGAATGCGAAACAATGGTCTCATCTTTCTCTCCCTGCATCTCTTCATTGACATTCGTTCGCTCGGCATCTACTAGTCGTTTTTTCCCAAGGGAATTGCACGCCGAGAGTACCGGAGAACACCCCACCCACAAGCGATCCAAGTTACCCCACTCCAAGCCAACACCCGTGTGGCGATTTCGAGCGAGCTCGCAAGGTGCACCAAACCAAACACCAGGACGGCGCGTGCTCCGAGTAAATGGGCGAAGGCAACTGGAACACCAAACGAGCCCAGGGTTCCATCTGAGCACGCACAGGACAACAGACAACGCATCAGCAACAGGCGACATGACTGTGCATTGTATCTCTCGTGAATGGCGGTGGGAAACAACGAATAGAACTGGAAAAATGGGTGCACTGGTCGAAACTCGCTCACCTGACATCCTGCTTCTCCCAACGCCATTGCAAAGCAGCCACAAGCGACTCGCCCGCCAATCATTGCAACCCATCACCAATTGGGAGCGGACACGCAATACGGTCAGGCTCTGGGACAGACATCCACCGACGCCCACTCGCTCGCTGCTCGATCGGGATGCAAATCCACCTGCGACGCTTTGAAGATCCGTTTGTTCTGCTGTCGCACAGCGAGGGATCGACGAAAGCCAGCAATTGTACCCAACACCCGCATCTCGACTGTCACAGAGAGGCACCCACACTCCAATTGGTGGCTTTCGGAATCGGTGCGTCATGGCTTCCATCCGACCGAGTCACACGTCACATGCTGTTAAATCGAGCCACTCGCGGTTCTCAGGTTGAAGCCATTTCGTGTCTTTGGTGAAAGGGTGCTCTTCTAGTGAGAGGTGGAGACACGCCCCTCTCTTCTATTAGAACAGGCGCAGCGATTCAAATCGCCCAAGCAGATGGCTTCGCTTTCAATCAAACGTTTGATGGGAGGCGGCGTCTTTTGAGTTCGGATTGGTCGAGTCAGTCCCATCTCCTCGCTGATTGGCCAAACGCGAGCCTCGAAGCGTGACGCGGGTCTGTCACGGGTGTGACTGACATTCCCGAAACCGACGTTCCTTTCCGCCGCGCTGCCGCCACGTGAGATATACGACCGATAGAGGGCTCTGTAGACAGGGTTGCCAGCTCGTTGCTGGCAATCGACGCCTTTCGGAGAAAGAGGCGAGGGTGCCCGGCTATGAAATACCCAGTGGATGCAATGGCCGCGCACACGCTCGGCGTTCACTGGCTGCGAGCGACGCGGAAGAGGCGGACTTGTGATGGCGGCGATGCCACCGAGCGAGTTGAAGTTTCTTTGAGCGCTGTCGACGCGCCGCTCGCCGCCCGCATCCTTTCGCGGACTTTGCTTGTTTCGCTATGCGGTGCGAACGCAAGATTTGTATTGCGTTTACAAGTCTCTTTTTCTTGTGGTTCAACCTGCGAAGCGCTGGCCGCATGCATGCATGTCTTCAGGGTTCTCGCTAATTATAGCAGGCAGCCCATTGTGTGTGTGGTGTGCGTGCGTGGGATGTTGGCGACAAGCCAGTTGGGCTGGCTTCAGGATCGAGAATGCCAAACAAGCTTCGCGAGCCTTCGACGCCGTGAGATTCGCTTCCGCAGGAAACATTGGAGCCATCGTCAGCGATCAGGGGAGAGAAGGAAAATCTCCTTGGCTCCGGTATGGACGGACGAGCCAACACGCGCTCGAGAGATGCAAGCCTCTGCCTTTCCAGGTGTTCCTCGAGCCAGAGCTCGCACGTCGGATCTCGAGGCCTCGCTCGACGCGCCTGCCGTGTCCACGTCAACTCCTTTGAATTTTCAGCGACGCTTTTTGTGTGTGTGTGCAAATAACGTTATTTTCAAACCCCTTCCCCGCGCGCAGAAGTGTTTCACTTGGTTAAAGTATGCCGTCGAGCGGTAAGGTGCATTTTGGTGCCTTTTTTCTGAACCACCTGCGAGCCAAAAGCGTCTGCAACGCAAGCCAAACCAGGACGCCAGCAAAGGCAACGAACATGGGAAGGAGCCATCCCCGCCTCCTTCTTGCGTCTTGTGCGCCAGTTGCGAGGAGCCGGTCATTCTCCGATTGGATCCACAAGCCCGACGCCGCCGTCCAGCTCTTCCTCCTCCTCTACAGGCAGCTCTCCATCTAACCTCCAGTCACGATGATCGGCAAGAACAACGGCAGCAGCAACCTCGGGCTCGTCAACATGCTCGCGAACAAGGACAGCGACAAGTCGGTGCTGGCCACGAGCGCCATCAAGGACGCGCTGTCGTCGGACCTCAAGACGCGCCACGTGCCCGTGTGGGTGAAGATGGCGGCCGGCATGACCGGTGGCGTGGCCGAGGCCTGCCTCCTGCAGCCGCTCGACGTGACCAAGACGCGCCTGCAGCTCGACCGCGTGGGCAAGTACAAGGGCATGATCAACTGCGGCAAGACGATCTACAAGGAAGAAGGCGGGCTCGCGCTCTACAAGGGCCTCTCGCCGTTCCTGACCAACATGGTGCTCAAGTACGCGCTGCGCTTTGGGTCGTTCGCGTGGTTCCGCGAGCAGCTCGCCGGCGGCCCCGGTGAGAAGATCACGCCCAAGATCAACTTCACGGCCGGTCTCTTCGCCGGCTGCTTCGAGTCGGTGCTCATCGTGACGCCGTTCGAAGTGATCAAGACCCGCATGCAGAAGGAAGTGGGCGTCGGCCGCTACAACGGCCCCGTCGACTGCGCGCGCAAGGTCGTGGCGAACGAGGGCATCTCGGCGCTCTGGAAGGGCAACATCCCGACCATGGCGCGCCAGGGCAGCAACCAGGCGTTCAACTTCATGGCCATGGCGTGGCTCAACTCGAACGTGTGGAAGAAGGAGGACGGCGACGGCAAGACGCTGCCGTCGTACGTGACGTTCGTCAACGGGCTCATCGCCGGCTCGCTCGGCCCCATGTTCAACACGCCCATGGACGTGCTGAAGACCCGTTTGATGGCGCAGGAGACCATCAAGGGCCAGGAGCTCAAGTACAAGGGCTTCTTCCACGCGCTGCGCCTGATCGCCAAGGAAGAGGGCCCCGCGGCGCTCTGGAAGGGTCTGCTGCCGCGTCTCACAAGAATGGCGCCCGGCCAGGCCATCACGTGGACGGTCGTCATGCGCGTCACCTCGATCTTCGAGAACTCGGAGTACGAGGAGAACGACAACAAGCTCAAGCTGTAACCTGTTACCTTCCCTAAATCCCCTATTTTTGTGCGTCTCGGCGAGCCACTCTTCCACACACACACACACACACAAGCAACTCAAGCGCCAACGAACTGCCACCAGCACCATCGAGACTTCCCAAGCGATCCCCAGTCAAGCAAATAGTTGATAGACACGAATCGACTGCGGTCGTGGAAGGATCGGATTGGACACGTAGCAGGCGACCTGAAGCGCAAGAAGAGCGAAGCAAGAGAAGCTCCCCGGTCTTTTATTTTAGAGAGAAACAACAACAGAAAGTGCCTCATAAGCTCAAGAAAACCTGCACATACCCATTTCCGCACGACCACATGCCACGACTGGTTGTTTCATGTCGCTCGGTAGCAAGGAGATCTATTTGAGCTCTCGGATGTGTCTGCAACGGATCCATTCCTGGACGAAGCTGACTTTCCTGAGACCCTGCGCCACAAACAGGCTTCACACACACTTCATTGCGAAGCTGAACTTGCGAAACGCTTCAGGTTTGCCAGTGATGAGCTCACATGACCCCGCACAAACGAATGAATGGCCACGAGCGAGTCTCGAGAATCATGTATCGATATCTTCACCCATATCTTCCTTCCTTTCTTCTCTCTGCCGTCATTACACAGTTCATACTTCACTTTTGTTCCTGTTTGCTCCATCTTTCGTCACATACCACATCTGCTCTATTGCCTCCTCGCTTCTTCAGGGAAGCTGACTGCTCACTTATGCCCTCTATTGTCCCTCCTTATCTACATGCTCGCGAGCTCGCCGGAGGTGAACACGGCGCTCCGGTTGCTGTTGGTGGTGCGCTGCAGGGGCGGGAAGTCCTCGCGGATGCGCGCCTCGATCTCGTCCTCCGCGAGCCCGAGCTGCCGGTAGCGCTTGATGGCCTTGAGCAGCGCCTCGAGCTGGTTCCCGCCGCTCGAGAGCCGCGGCGGCAGCCCCAGGCTGCTGTTGCTCGAGAACATGGAGCTCCGATCCACGCTCGCGTTGTAGTCGTACTCCGAGTCCGCCTTCGGCGGCGCACTGTCGATGAACTGGCGGTTGAACGGGCGAAGCTGCTGCTGTTGTTGCTGGTGGAACTGCTGCTGCTGCTGCTGTGGATAGCTTCCGTCGTGGTTGAACGGGGGTATGTACGCCTGCTGCTGCGAGTTCTGGGACTCGCACGGGTCGTAGGGCCGCGCCACCTCCATCGCAATGTCCTCGTCGTCATCGTCCTCGTCGTCTTCGTCGCTGTACTCATCGTCGTCGTAGTACTCGTCGTCGTACTCGCTGCCGCCCATGGAGTACATCGATGGCACTTCGCTTCTTGCGACGCTACCAACACGTGACGCACGCACACTACTGCCAGCGTAGCTCCTGGTGTGTCCTCGCGACGAGTGCTGCGTCATGGACCCACCCGCGAGTCGATGCCAAGGCGCACCGTGGTTGCAGCACTCGCAGATGCCGCCCGGATTCTCCTGGCCTTTCACGCGCCGCTTCTTGTAGCTCAGACAGCCGCAGATGTTGTCCGTGTCGCGCCCAAAGACGCACTGGCCGCGCTTGCCCACGCGGCTGCGCTCGTTGCGCGCGAGCTCCTCCCAGAGCAGCGTGCGCGCCGGGACGGGGATCGTGGGCACGAGTCCAGCGGCGCGCTTGGCCGCGTACTCCTTGGCGATCTCCTCCAGGATCTTCTCGGCCTCGAGCTTACGGCGCTCGCGCTCGAGCTGCTGCTGCTGGTTCGCTGCCACGCTTGCGCTGAATGTGTTGCTGGGCGTGCTCGTGTTGCGGTATTGGCTCGCAGGCGAGTCGAATGAGTCCATGGAGCGCGCCGACGAGAGTCTGCGCACGAGGTCGCGTCGCATCGAAGACTTGCGTGCTGAGGCTGGTGGCGGTTGTTGTTGCTGCTGCTGGCGCTGGCTGTTGTTCATCGTGCTGCTTGTGGTTGGTGTACCCGTCGACCGACGGGTTGGTGCTCTTGTTGCTGAGGTTGTACCCGCACGCGGGTGGTGCTGGGTTTGCCTCTGGGACTCGGAAGCGCGAGTTGGAAACTGTTGCTGGTGTTGGAACTCGGAGCCTGTGGCGGTTGTGGTGGTGAGCGACTGCTTGCGCTCGTTGTTCTTGCTGCTGCCGCCCCGTTGGACGCCCAGGCGACTGCCCATTGACGAGCTTCAGAGGGAGCGCGGAGGTGGCAAGTGGTCACTTCAGTGGTCAGCAGCTACAAACAAGCAAGCACCTGCGGAATCGAGCAACTCTTTGTGTCTTGTCGCAAGTTGTCGCTGTTTGCTTGGGCTTGTGGCTGTTGTTGTTGCTGGACGCAACGCGCAGCTTGTGGCTTGTGTGGCTTGCAGTCGTCGCAACTGCACACAAACACGTTGCTGTCTCACTTGTCCACACACGTCTGCGCCGTCGGTACTCGATGCAACTTGCGCGCGCTTCTTGGGTGAGACGTCAGCGAGTCTTCCGGACTCAAAAGCGCGGTCGACTGGTGTCCTGTTTCGCAAGTGCGCAACTGACGAACTGCGGCGAATTCGACTGTTGCTGCTCGCTGCGAATCGGTCAGTGGCTGCTTTTCACTCACGGACGTGGGCAGCAAGCAGTCGGCTGGCTTGGCGCGGACAGGCAAACAAGGAACAGGCAGCACAACTTGCGCGCGTGCCTCTTGCGGTTTGCTTGCGTGTTTGTTTGTGGGCGGGCGGCTGCTCAGGACCTCGTGAGTCAGGGGAGAGTCGGACGTGTCACCGCCGGGCGAACGAGTCACTAGGAGTGGGCACTTGCGGCTTGCTCACTTGCCTGCTCGCTCGCTCGTTCGCGTTTGCGCTTGTGGTGCGTGCGAGTGCCTGCAAGCGTCGCGAGAGGGGTGGTATGGGCGGGGCCGACGGTCGCCTCTTTCCTTCGCTCGCTCGCTCGCTTGTTCGGACGCGTGCTTGCTTGCTTGTTTGTGTCTGTCTGTGGGTGTATGGGAGTTTGTATGAGAGTGGGACCGCCACGCAACAAGCCAGAAGCGAAGGCCGTCAAGACGTGGCGCGTGTGGACCACCTAATATAGTCCCTTTGAGGCTTCAGTTTAGCAGCTCGTTGGATACTGCCTTTGACATGGAAACTATAGAAACTGGGTGCTTTTTGCCCTGGCATTGCGGAACAGCACTCACATCGCGCTTGGCAAAAGCGGTTCTATTTTATTTGTCAACTTGCAGCTTTTTTGCGTGGATATTTTGGCTCCAAGAACGCAAAAATCCACGACATTTTGTTTGTTTCGGCTGCGCGCTCCATGCAAGCGCTCAAATGCGCAAGCACGCACGGTATATCCGATTGCTTTGCGTGGCTGAGCATATGTATGTGTTTCACTCGAGAACCACAAGCGAGACTGCTGCAAATGTGCAAGCACCCCCTTCTCGTTCTTGCGTTAGCAGAAGCTTTTGGACGTCAGTTTGTGTGGTCGAAAAGGAGAAGAGGTGAAGAGCCTCGGACTAAGACGGAGAGGCGGACATGTTACTCACGCAAGGCGCAACTGGTCCGCACAGCTCGAATTTCGTTGGCGCGACCGGCTGCTGGCTCGCAACGCAACGTGCGCTCGCCATGCTTGCGTTGGGCAACAGATCTGCGAGCTGTGGCGGCTTGAGGCAGCAACACAACTGCAGCCCATGTGCAGCAAGCAAGCCCCAAGGAGCAGGATCTGCGACTCGTTGCTGGTCCTCTGGCTCGATCTGATCCGCTGACGCATCCGCTTTTTGCGACCAGCTCTTTCTCGAAGGGAAGCCATTCACGCAGTCATCCAGGACCCATCTCCACACAGACAGGATCCTGCAGAGAAAGATCGCGCCGTGTGGCTCTACGGACGTCACGCCTGTGCACGGGCTTTGTCTGGTTCATCCACGGCGACCCTCCTCCACCTGCTCCCTCAGCCTCTCTATTAGCAGCCACACACAATGGCAGGAGGAAGCCATTTTAGCAGGACTGCAGTTCAGAAAACGCCAACGCGCACGCTACACAGGCCACGAGTTGCACGAGCGTGCCGTTCCGAATAACGCTGTCCGCAGTCTTCTGCAAGCTTTGTGGAGCTCCGTCCGCTTGAGGCTCGCGGCGGCGGTGTGCTTTTGGATTGTGTGCAATCTGCGACTTGCCCGTGAAATGGCTACATTTGCTATTTTTAAGCCAACTGCACAAGTGCATCACCTCACAAGCCCAGCTTGCAACAAGCAGGGCAACGCAAGCAAGTCGAGCAAACAAGCAACATGCACGCAAGCTCGACGATCACGCCGAGCCGCCTGACCGAGAAGCTCGCGGCGCGCAACGGGCCGCGCCACTCGGTCTACTGGGTCAAGCAGACCAAGAGCGCGGACGACGCGCGGCTGCCGACCCACGCGAGCGTGCTGGACGCCACGGACATGGGCGGTGGCGCCGGCGCGCGCGTCGAGTACACGCTCGTGGGCAAGTACACGGGCGACTGGCAGGACGGGCTCAAGCACGGCTACGGCGTGCTCGTGTACGCCAACGGCAACAAGTTCGAGGGCGACTGGCGCGAGGGCAAGCGCGACGGCCGTGGGGTCTACTGGGTGCACGACAAGCTAAAGAGCAGCAGCAAGCAAGCAAACAAGAAGAGCAAGGACAACACCAAGTTGCGCAAGCAGTACGCGGGCGAGTGGGTCAACGACCAGCGCCACGGACTGGGCACGTTCTTCCATGAGGACGGCGGCCGCTACGAGGGCTTTTGGACCAACAACAAGCGCGAGGGCGACGGCCGCATGGTCTACGGCGCCGACAAGTCCGTCTACGAGGGTCAGTGGAGCGGCAGTGTGCGCTCGGGCCGTGGCGTGCTCACGCTAGGTACGTGCTGTGTGCTGGTAGCAAATGGGTCAGGAGTTATCAGAGGATGATTAGCTTCAAGTTGAAGCTGACTCATAATGGCTGGTGGTGGACGTACGATAGCAAACGGCGACGTGTACGACGGCTACTGGCTAAACGACAAGAAGGAAGGGCCCGGTCG
Organism: Globisporangium polare; assembly: GCA_023333845.1. Classification (NCBI taxonomy): domain Eukaryota; phylum Oomycota; class Peronosporomycetes; order Pythiales; family Pythiaceae; genus Globisporangium; species Globisporangium polare. The sequence goes on along the minus strand of JAASFQ010000533.1, from coordinate 6,011 downwards.
GTTCTACTACAAGGCGAGCGGCAAGATGTACGAGGGCGAGTGGGTCGACGGCGCTCCCAAGTGCGGCACGTACCACGACGCCGACGAGGCGCATGCGATGATGGCGCAGACCGAGGGCCCCGGTGATCGCCTCAATCGCTTCCAGCTGCCCGAGGTGAGGCTTATAATGGTGTTTTGGGATACTGCGTTGCTCGTGTAGGACTGATAGACTCTCTTGTGTGATTGACTGCCTTGTGAAGCTGGAGCTGGCGCACCCGGAGCAGGTCGTGAGCGAGAGCATCGCGCACATTCGCCAGGAGCGCGTGCTCGAGAAGGCCTTCCACGCCAAGCAGCAGCAGCAACAAGGTGAGCGCGATAATGGCGAGGACGAACAGAGCGCCTATGAAGGTGACGAAGGGGGCTCGCCGCACGACGAGGCGAGCGTTGTCTTTGACGAGCGCACCATGCGCCTCATCCAGAGTCAGTTCACGGCGCTCGAGCAGCAGCAGCAGGCGGACGACGAGGACAACCACCACAAGCACAAGCGCGGCTGTGTACGCTGCGCGCTGCTGCCGGCGCTCATTGGCACAGTGGGGCTGCGCATCGACGAGCAGCAGCTGCTCGAGTTCCTGGACGAGATCGGCGCGTCGCGCGACACGCTCGTGAGCTTCGCCGAGTGCGTCGACATCCTCTCGCTGCTCGCCGAGAGCGAGATGGGCGCTGTTGGCGACCGACGCAGCCATGACGACGACTACGATGATGAGGCGCTGGAGGAGCAAGACGACGAAGACGACGAATAGGCACACTAGTGCATAGATCAGGGCAACGAGATCGCATGATCTAACACGAAAGAACAGCGAGCAAACCTCTCAACACCCGTTGCTCTCTCTATTACCACCACCTGCTGCTGCTTCTTTTGTTATTTGCTTTCTCTTTTTGGCTCCGGATGATCCGTGCTCCCCCTCTGCTGCTGCCTGATCTCTTAGCTTCATTGCCTGGTTGACCTGTTTGCTTAGGTGAAACGCAGACCGAGCGCGGCGACGACGGCGCGGAACTTCTGCAGGTCCTCGCGGCGCAGGTACTTGAGGAGCTTTCGTCGCTTCTCGACCATGGCGATGAGGCCTCGTCGCGAGTGGTGGTCCTTCTTGTGCTGCTGCGCGTGGAAGGTCGAGTGCAGGATCTTCTGCGTGAGCACGGCGATCTGCACCTCGCTCGAGCCGGTGTCGCCCGGGAAGCGCTGGAACGTCTCGATGGCCTTGGCGATCTGCGCCTTGTTCAGCTCGTGCTGCGACGCGTTCTGCAGGCTCAGCACGGCCTTGAGCTGCGTCAGCGCCGCGCTCTCCTCCTCGCCGTCCTCGTTAGTGGCGAGCGCCGGGTCGTCGAGCTTGATGCCGAAGCGGTAGTACGTGTCCTTGGTCACCTTTGGCGGCGCCACGTACGAGATCGCGCGCAGCTGAGGGGCCGCGACGCAGGCGACAGCGTTGGCGCGCGCCACGGCGGCCGCGGACACGCGCGCAAGACGGGACATAGCGAACATCTCGACTCTCGGAGCTTCTCGCTTGGCTTTGCTTCTCGGCGGGTCGAATGCGACGGCTCCGATGGCCCAGAATTGACTGGCAGTCCGAGGTGACGGTATCTCACCGGTATTTGCATCGGATAACCGGCCGAGCTGTGGGGTGCTCGGTGTCACACCGGTACATCTCCATCGGTATACTGGCGAAACCTCTTCATTATAGAGGCCAGCAACCTTCGTTTTTCCCCCGAGCCAATTGCATGCACCAGCAATACCGGCAGCTTTGGATCATACCGAGCATACGGAATAAGGGGACAAAACTACCGGTTTGGCTCATGGAATCGGCTTGAAAAAAAAAGACTTCTGCTCCCAACTATAAAGTGAATTCTATAGAATAAATAGGTTCATACAAAAGACAAGAAAGTCGCGCATTCTTCTTCTTCTTCAAGCACTCACAACGGTGAAGGCGCAGCTTCTTCCCACACACAGTGTACAAGCAAACGAAGGCGCTTGCTGGGGGTCGGAGGTCGCTGTAGTGGCTCCGTCAATCCGGTTCCAAGAACCTCTCAATTCAGCCAGTCCGCCCATTCGCCATTCAGCTTGAGCATAGAGAGCAGCGGCGACCCAGAATGCCACCAGGCCAACTTCAACGCTGTTGGTATGAACAGAGAGCTCGGCCAGCGAGTCTCGTTACAAGTACTGTACGTTCGTCCCGCCGCTCGCTTTGGTCTTTGGGGTCGGATGCAGAATCTGAGGCGCGCAGGAGTGGAGTGGGAGGGCTCGTCTTGTATCCGGTGCGGCGGCTTTTCCATTTCCCTCCTCAGCAAGAAGTCAGTCCGAGGTCAAACCGTTTCGACCCAAATTGTCAACAGAGAGCCATGAGCTGTCTTGTGGATGCGAGGGCGAAGGTGCACAGCACACCAAGTGGTCTCGCTGTTGCTGTATGGTTGTTCTCTCTCTCTCTCTCTTCGTGCCGTCTGGATATGCGAAGGCCCCACAGGCTCAAACTTCCGAGGTCTCAATGGCGTGTTAGGAAACCGCATGTTTGCTCTTGAACCAGCCATTACATGGAACAATCGCCGTGCACGCCGATTCGTCTATGCATGCGTCCTTTGGGTGCTGTTGGTAAGTGCCCCCAGCTGGCCCCGTGGAAGAGCCACTGCTGGCCGTCGCCACCACGCAAGGACAGTCCCAACGATTACCCTCTCTTCTCTCTCTCGACTGCCTGTTCCTTGGAGCTTGGGCGGTGCATTTCGAGAAGAACGACCGAGACAGGTCTGTGTGGTTGGTCATTTCCAAATCCCCCACCGTTTCGACACGGTTCCCATCTCTCTACGTCATAGCCGCCGTCCCCAACCAACCAACACTACCCCCCACGTCCAGTCCTCCCGTCTTTCTAACGTATCATCATCCGTCATGAAGCTCGCATCCAGCCTCGTCGTCGTCGTCCTCGCCAGTCTCCTTTCCGTTTCGCCAGCCTCGGCCGTGAAGTCCGCAGTCAAGTGCGAGAGCGGACTCACTCCAGTTGACCCCGTGCCTGCGACGCAGCTTGCGGCCTCACCGACCATGGCGCCAGCGGTGGTGGCCCCAGCGCCAGCGCCGACCCCAGCGCTCACTCAGGCTCCAGTCGTAATGACCTCCGCTCCGACTCTGGCTGACTCCAGCACCGAGAGCGCGTACGGAGCTCCAGTCGACCCTGATGCTGACGCCGACGATGCCTCAGCTCCAGAAGACGACGGTTCGACTCCCGACGACGAGACCGCCACGCCTGCCCCGACCACAGCACCAGTTGCCCAACGCTCGTCCGCTTACGGTGACGAGGTCGGCGCGGAGTACGACTTTGGCAACCTCAACGAGTCTGACCCCGCCCAGCACTCTTCTGCGCTAGCACCAGCACCAGCAGCTCAGACCCAAACCCAGACCAGCGCCACTCCTCAGGACGGCGTGGACCCGACCACGTGCCTGGAGGCGCACAACCGCGTCCGCGCTGAGGTCGGCGTAGCCGCACTGACCTGGGACGCGGACCTCGCGTCCAAGGGCGCCGCCTGGGCGCAGCACATGTCCGACCTCAACTTCTTCGACCACCACACTCCGGGCCAGTCGGACGACCAGATGAACAACCTGTACAGCGGTACGGACTGCCTCGCGGCCGTCGACGCCTTCGCGAGCGAGAAGCCGCTCCTCCCAGCGGACCGCGTCGTGCGCGAGGACGGCTACAAGGCCTACGGCCACTACTCCATGATGGTCTGGCGCGCCACCACGCGCGTGGGCTGCGGCCGCGGCGCGGACGAGAACCTCGTCTGCTACTACGAGACGCCGGGCAACTCGGTCGGCGAGGCCGCGTATTAGAGAGCGAGTGTGAGTGAATGTTTCGCCCGTCTTAATACCCAGGAAGCCTATACATAAGGTCGCTCTAATATCAATCTCACCTTGTTCAGGCAGTTCATATATGCAATCTGAACAGCACAAGGTCCGGTCTCTTGCGACCGGAGTGTACATGTACACAATGCGAATAAGACGGATGGGGGGGATGGACCCATTTGTCCTGACTGACTGACGCATCGAGTCGATCCGTCCGTCTCAGGGCGACAAGGAGGACGGGCCTTCTATTTCGGACAGCAGAGAGTAAATGAAGCCTCAACGCAGCGCTTCGTGGGCGAATCACGACTGAACTGGAAGAGCCCACTGGACCGGTCTCTCCCCACCTATCGTTGGTCGGCGGAGAAGTGGGCCTGTCCCCAGTCCAGTCGTTCGTTCGTATCAGATACCGTAGATAAACGAAAGTCTCACGTGGCGAAGAGCTCACTTGGAGCTCTTCCAAGTTGGTGGTGCTAATGTACTGTATTTCCTTCTCTCTCTCTCTCTCTCTCTCTGTCTGCGTTGTTTATATTAGTGTCGCTCGCTCGCTGGACTGAACTGCAGCTTGTCTCTCATACGATTCTCGAGACCGCTGCTGCTGGTCTGTCACTCTCTCTCTCTCTCTCTTTTTCTCTCTCTTGCTCAGTCGCTGTTGTATCTGGCCATGAAGTCGCCCAAACCTGGGAGGATCTCGCTCGTCTGTGCGTCTAGGTCCGCGTCTACGGCCGCCGTGATGATCTTCACGTCTGCAAATGCAGCCCAGGAGAATGACAGGTGGTCAGCTAAGCCAAGTAAAGCATCAACACACACACACAAGCAAGATGCTTCACACGAACCTGGGTACTGGCTGCAGACAGCCGTGACGGCCTCCGAGGCTGAGAGGATCGTGACGACGCAGATGCGATTCTCGGGGATGCGCAGGCCGCGCAGCACCTCGATGGCCTTGCACGCGCTGCCGCCGTCGCTGCTCGTGCCGCTAAACAGTAGCACTTTGCACTCGGCCACGTTCGGCGGCAGGTCGGTGCGCTCGACGCGCCACTTTCGCCCCAGGCTCTCGTCCCCTGAGCCGGAGCTGGAGCCTCGACGCCGTGGGTCCACACTGTGTTGGTTCATGTGGATGTAGCCGCGGGCGGCGTCTGGCTCCATCTGGTTGAAGAATTTGAGAAAAGGGTACCCGGCGTCGCCTATCACGACGCCGCAGAGTGGACCCACCTGCTGGCGACCAAGGTACGTGTGGCCCGAGGGCGTTGTGATCTCCACGGACTTGGAGCCCAGGCTCGCGATCGCTTCTTCTAGCAGGATCCTAATCAAAGGCTCAGCAGTGGTTAGAACGACATGAGCCTCAACGCTGTGATCACTGGCGCTTATTGGCACTTACATGATGAGTCGGCAAGCTGCGCGCCGGAACTCGGCGGGGTTCGTGCTCACGTTGCGCAGCGTCGTGAGCAGGATGAGCACTGTCTGGGATCGTGCCTCGAGCACGGTCACGGATTCTTCCACAGGCGGGCTCGCCGTCATTTGGTTCAAGTTGTCTCTGTAAGAACGAGGGACGGCAACAACAGTGTTAGTGATCCACAACGTGATCCAAAGCATCATGATGCACTGAGCGTGTACGTACAGGTCCTTGGCGGACTGCACGAGCAGGTCGTAGCGCGTGATGATCTCCTCGCGGTTCTTCTTGATGTGGCAGATCGCGGCGCGCGTGACGCCAAACTCGCGCGCGAGCGCCGCCTGCTTCTCGCCGTTCTCGATGCGCTGGATGATGTTGCGTCGGTCCGTGTCGCGCAGGTACCGCGTGCGCTTCTTGCTCACTACCAGCTCTGGCTGTTGCTGGTCTTGTTGCTCACCCGGGGAGTCTGAGGACTGCGAGAGTGTCGCGCTGCGCTTGGACTCGGCTGGCGGAGGCGTTGACAGTCGGCTTGAGTTGAGTAGGGAGAGAGACGCCACGGGCGGCGTCAAAGAGGACGAGGCTATTGCTAGCGACGAGGATCCCCGGAGAGGCGGCGGCGGGCGCAAGGCCGAGAACGAATGCGGCGGCTGGCGACTCAGGTGGGAGGGCAGTGAGCTGATTGGCGGAGACGAGGAGGCCGAAGACAGCGACGCCGGTCGCTGGTAGTGCTGCTGCTGCTGGTGGGAGTGGTGCGTCTGCTGGGAGTGGTGC
>JAASFQ010000532.1:0-20110 GCA_023333845.1 Globisporangium polare | reverse complement strand
TCAGGCCCAGGAGCTCGTGAATACAACTGCGAGTATGCAGAATGAGCTTAAACTGGCGAACCGGAGGGAGGTGACAGTCCAGACTGAGGAGCTTCGAAGGGCGGACGTGGCTACGAATGCCAAGCTCTATGCTGAGACTGGCACGGCTACGGGTCCGCTGGTGTGCGATGCTGGCGTTCAGTATGAGTATTCTCCCGAGAGTAATCCACTATCGGAGGTGGTGGACCAGAGTTCGCTGATTAGCCAACAACCTGAGCAGGTCCAGGCTCTGATTGGTGGCAAAGCAGCAGCTGGAGCGGCAAGTGCGGATGAGGGAGCGTACAGTGAAGAAGAAGAGTACGAGGAAGACAACTTCGAGTGCGAGAGTCAGTCTGTATTGACTCACGACAGTGTGAAGCAGGCAGGCAACAAGGCCGGAGCCTCGTCAGGATCAGCAAACAGTGAGATCTCAGAGGGTGACGACGAGCTTGGAGACGGTGCGGTGGATTCGGAGCATCCGAGTGAGGTTCAGAGTGTTGTCAGCGAAGACGAGGACGGGATGGTTGAGAAAGCAAAGCAGTCAGTGGCAGCATCGTCTACAAACTCTTATGAAGACGACGAGATCCACAGCGAAGCGTACGAAGACGAAGACGCAATGGCTCAGAGTGGAGACGAGGCGAGCGTGGCGTCCTCAGCGATCGACGAGGCGAGCGCTCTCAGCGATAGAATGCTTGAGAGTGGACGAAGCGACTCTGAAGCACCAGTGGTATCAGCTTCCATGAGCTACGAGGATGACTTCGACGCCTCTTCTTCCCAGGCTCACGCCACCGCCAAGAAGAGCGACAGTGATGTTGGCTCCGAAGAGATCGTAGATGAGGAGGAGGACGCGAAAAGCGAAGCTCACAGCAGTGGGTCTGCTGTATCAGACGAGATTGAAGACGACGATGTCCCGAGTGAGAGCGATCCGAAGAACAAGAGCGACGGTGTGGTGGCGTCCGAGGACTCGGAGTACTCGTCCGAGTTTAGTAGTGGGACTACAAAGGACGAGCGGAAAGGTACACCAGTAACAGCAGCAGCAGCGAAATTCGTCACCCTTGCTGATCGAGCAATGCCAACTGAGATCAAAGTTGGCCAAGCTGCGGTCATGCGCATTACTGAGAGCGAGTACAGCTCCGTGTCCATGGCCGCGATTACCGGTACAGATGGCGTCATGCCAGCGTATCAACGCGACCTGGACCAGCGGAAGCAAAGCGACGAGTCGCTGCTCCACTTGCGGCTCCAAGTGCTTGAGCGGAAGTTCCAAATGGACGTGCAAGCCATTGATAGGGCGATAGCGAATGCAAACGGTGTACCAGGGAAGCTCCTGTTGAGGAAAGAGGCGTTCAAGATGGCGTTCCTGTCGGAGAAGGCAAGTGTTGAGAGCCTGAAAGCGGCCTCCATGGCGCGCTACTACCAGGATTTGCTTGCGTTCCAGTCGCTCATGACGGATGTCGACCCGAGCATTAGCGCTGCTGTTGTGCCAGTCCAGAGGTCTCCGTATCCAGTCCTCGAGATACGCAGTGACAATCTTAGGCGTGTGATACCAGAAGCTGCGCCGATCAACTACAACGAATCTGGAGGGAACACCGCGACCGACAGTGTCAAGAACGAGGACGAGGACGAGTTCGACTCGGTTAGTGAGAAGGCCGAGCTCAAGATGGATGATGAAGACACCAGTGGAGATAACGTGAAGTCCGAGCCCAGCGTCAGCGAGAGTGAAGACAAAGAGACTTCCGAGATCCAAGAAGACGAGGCTCCATCAGTGAAAGAAAGAGTCGCGAAGGAAGTTGAGAGCGACCACTTTGATGACAGCGACGATGAAGGCGACGCGTACGAGGACGAGTTTGCGTCTGTGAGCAAGAGCGACGTGGTGGAGTCCGCTCAGAAGCCTCAGGAGGAGGAGGATGCCGATGGTGATGCTGCAATTGCTGACGATTTCGAGAAAGAGGACGCCTCAGTCAAGAGTGAGGCTCGCAGTGAAGTTGGCTCGATTGCTGAAAACGAGTTCGACGGCAAGCCTGACTCCGTCGAGAGCAAAGATGACGACAAGAGCGCGGATGAAGACAAGGATTACGACGACTACGAGGACGAGTTTGCTTCGGTCAGTGAGAGCGACGGAGCGAAACCCTCCAGTCAAGCACCTGCGACAGCTGAAGAGGACGATGAGATCATGGACGAGGCGAGTGAAGATGACGGTGATCACCAGAGTGAAGACGAGACTTCACAGGCTCCGTCAGAGAACTTTGAGGACGACTTCGAAAGCAGTGGCGAGTCTCACGGCGCCTCTGCTACCGAGAGGGAGGTCGTGTTGAAGGCGGAAGGTGATCTACAGTACCCCAACGACTTCGAAACAAGCGCTGCACGTGGCGAGAGCACTATAGACGAATCACAAAGCGCCTTAAAGCAGCAACTTGACGTCGCTGAGTCAATCGTAGTGGCGGCTACTGCTACTGAGCAATCTGGCTCCTCGGAAGACTCGTCCACGACCAAGTTGCTCATCGAACAGGTTCATCACCTGCAGCAACAGGCTGAGAAGCACATTAGCGAAGCTGACGTCCAACACACTGAAGAGAAGCTCACGAGGAAGAAGATCAAGGCCATCGAGCTCGTGCAGGCCAAGGAGCGACTCATCAAGCTGGAGAAGAACAAGTTCAAATTGGAAGAGGAACAGCGACAGGTGAATGCGTTGGCGCAGTTGGCGATCCAGATGGACGTTAACAGTGAGCTCAGCAAGGCGAAGGAGCAGATCAAGCAGCAGCTGGAGGCCGAGATGGCGAGCGTACAGCAGAGCTTCCCGGTTTTCGCCAAGGTATCAGAGGCGGGAGCGACTACGATTACAGGAACGCCAACCACGACTCAACCAGTGGTTGACGCTATCAAGGTTCCTTCACCTGCGAAGGAGGTCGAAGCTCCGGCAATGCAAGTTGGGGTGAAAGAGACACCACTGAGGACTCAAAGCCCAACCAAGGTCGCTAAAGATCGGGACGTGTCTGAGGACGAATACGAAGTCGACTCGTTCGAAGAAGAGCAGAGCGCTGCTGAGAATGCCAAGGATGACGACGATGGCGGAGCGTACGACGAAGAGTATGCGTCCTATGCAGAGGAGGAGGACCAGAGTCAGGTTGAGGAGAGCAAAGAGATCGAGAAGCCTGCAGTTGGTACAGCGGATGACGAAGACGGAGAGATCGCATCCGAGACTGAAGACGATTTCGCGAGGGTTTCGGGCGATGGCGCCGACGGATCGGAGATCCGCAGTGAGGCTTCCATGGAAAATGATGATGATCACGACGCAGCAGCAGCGAGTAGAAGACGTGATGGGAAGAGCGAGGCGTCAGTGAACGATGACGACGACGCAAGTGTTGACGACTACGCAGACGAGTACGAAGACGAATCGTTCGACGATGCAAAGTCTGTAAGGTCCACACAGTTGGAAGATGCTGAGATCCAGCAGAAAAGTGGCGAGAATGATGGCGAGCAAGCCGATGAGTACGAGGATGAGGCGTACTCCGAAGAGGACTTTGAGAAGGCCTCGGAAGTATCTGTGACTGAGTCGAAGCACTTGGACGACGATCTTGACTTTGGAGATGAAGCCACCGACCAGGACGCACTACAACCAGTCGATGCACAACCAGAAATACACAGCAAAGTCCAAGAAGATCAGCAGCAGCACGTATCCATCGACGAGCTCTTCACTGCTCTCGACACCGTCACCTCTCGGCTCTACCAGCCAGCACCCGATGCCGCGTCAGTCGACCTTGGCGTTATCAACCTGTCAGCCCACGACGTCTCTATCGCCCTTCAAGCCGACCAAGCTGAAGCCTCGCACGCTCTCCCCGCTCAGCTCTCGGTCTCTGTGAGCCACGAAGAAGAAATTCTCTCGAAGAGCGTTGAAGAGCAGACCAAGCGCCTTGAAGAGCTCAAGCAGATGATTGTGGCTCGCAAGAGCGAGATCCTGTCGGTTCAGAAGCACATGCGCATTGAGAAGCGCAAGGAGCAGCTCACGGTCGAAGAGAGGTTGCTGTGGGACGAGATGGAGCGCGTGGAGGCCAATCTGCGGATGGATGAGGCTGCGCTTGAGCTAACGCGTCAGAGAAATCGACTGGAGGTCATGCGACTGGAAGCCAAGCACGACGAGCACAAGGCCAAGCTCACAGGAGGCACGACAGTGCGATCGAGTGATCTACTGGAAGGGTTTGACTTTGTCGAGGCTGTTGAGATTCCAGATGTCCAGACTAGCCGCAAAAGCCATGAAGCAGCTGAGAGCAAGACGAAGAAGACCCTGTGGGGCGCGACGAGCGATGGGATCTGTCAGACGGACAGCTCGTTGGTGGCGAAGATGACAGCGGAGTACGACCTTCTCACGGCCTACGTATACGTCGAGGAGGTGGAGAGCGTACCAGTCTTCAGTGAAGCCACTTTGCCCACAGTTTCGTCCACAATGGGCGATGCTGACAAGACCGTGACCGCGAATGACTACCTAAGCGACGATGAAACAGAGATGGGTGCATGTGGTGATTGTGGTGATGGGTTCTCGGCGTCAATGGACGCTGAAGAAACGTTGCTGAAAGACCAGGAAGTGGATGTCTCTTTGGTCCACAAAACAGACATCCATCACCAAGTTCAAGAAGAAGACGCTGCTGCTGACTTGCTGAGTGGCTACTCGTACGTCGAGGATGTGGAGCTCCTGATGGAAGGCTCAGATGCTGATCTCTTGGTTTCTTTCGATTTTGTCGAGGAGGTCAATCCTGTGGACAGTAGCCATGAGCCGAGTGATCAAGATCGAGGACTCGAGCCAAGCCAAGAACGCGCCGATACAGCAGCAGCAACAGTCGAGCCCAGCAACAACTTGGCTGATGATGATGAAGGTGATGATAGTGATGCAAGCGAGAGCGAGGGTGACGAGTACATCCCACCAAGCTGCACTAAGGATGCAGAAGATCACGAGGACGACCTACCACTAGACAGCCCTGCGTATCATCATCCAGAGGACCGTCAGCAGTCGCACGCTCCAGGCTCAAGTGCTGACAGCCAATCTAGTTCCCCAGTGACCTCTGATGGAGTAAAGCTGGCTGACCGCGTAGCAAACGCGATCTACGGAGACTTGTTCGACGACATCTGGAAAGGTACGAACACATCCGTGTCTTTTGGCCTGTGGCGTGTGTGTGCTGAGCTTAGATTATAATCTAACCCTCTCTGGGGATACTGTAGATTCTTGGGAGCTTCGTCGTCAAGCCTCACGTGAAATGAAGCACGGACAAGACAGTGGTGGACCGTTCAGGGAGCTTGACGATGTGGAAGCGGGTGGTGTGGAAGTGTCCGTTGAGAGTATCGCCACAGACACAGAGACCGCTGGTCATAGGCACCACGATCAATCATACGAAGAAGCAACTCACACCAGCGCCACCACGAGCGATATGGAATCTGCCGCGACATCGAGAACAGTTCCACGAAGAGTGGTTGCGGATGAGCTGACAGACACACTCTTTGATGAGCTCTACGTTCGAGTGCTGAGCGATGGCGTCCAGTCAGCTCTCGGCAAGAAGGTCTCGAAGAAGCAGAGCAGCCAACGTGCTGAGTCATGTGCTAAAGAGTGTCAAGAGACAACTGACAAAACGAGTGCTGCGCTAGTAGTGGTGACTTCACGTGCAGCACCTGCCTTGGGCAGCAATCGAAGACCTTCAGCTCCACCAGTCGCCGATAGAGACTTTGTCGACGCACTCGCTCAACGACTCGAGATCAGCATCGATGGTGTACGTTTCAACATGCTTTGGTTGCAGTGAGCGTGGTGACGACCATGAACCACTGACTGACTGATATACTGTATGTGTATGGCTTTACGACAGATTCGACTGCCAGCCTTCAGCGAAGTAACGCAACCCGCTGGTCTGAGATCCGCCCACGTCATCTATGAAAGCGTCCGAGAGATCGCCGCCAGTGTCTACAGCAGACGTGCGACCACTGCAGCTCATCTCAACATCGCTGGTGATGATCAGCAGCAACGAGAGAGCGACATTGAAGCACTGAAACAAGATGTGCAGGCGGAAATGGAGCGCATTCTCTCGCTTCGAGACGCTGGGAACAACGAACTGAAGAAACTCACGCACAGTCTCTTAGAGAACGACATGAGCGATGACGCCAACAGCGATGAGACCTCTCAGGACGACCACCTGTACCTCATGCAGACGCAGTTCCGCACGAACGTCTCGCACGTGACCGACCATATGCAGTGCAACGTACTGCTCGCCGGTGGTGCAACAACGACTGCTAGTAGCACGCCTGGTTCGCTACCACGATCGTTCTATCCACGTACACCTACACCGAGAGGTCGACATTCATCTTCATCCTCGCACCACCGCCCAGCAATGCTGCTTCACACACTGCTCAGACACGAATCCGCGCAGCTCCACGATCGGATCACCGACCTGATCCTCGACGACCTCCTTAATGACACCACAAGCCACGGAGACGAGCGGGGATAGTGAGAGCACCCGTGGTGAGTAGCACTGCAAGATCATGTTGAGCTTTGGTTTTTCCACTACGGAGTTTGTTGCCTTCCACATGCAAACTTTTTACCATCTTTAGATATGAACAAAAACGATTTCCCTCTGCCACCAGTCTCCAGCAGCGTCTTTACAAGCCAGCAGGCTTCTCTATTGCGACGTACTGCCGGACGTGGAAGTCGACTTGGTCGATAACGACTCGATCTTGCGGTCGAGCAGCAGGCGCAAGATGGGCGGTGTGAAGAGTGGCAACGCGGCCGCGACGTGCTCGTCCTTGAGGTACTTGGCACCGCCGATGTGGCCGCGGCAGTGCTTCGAGCCGCAGCGGCAGTCGAACTTCTCATCCATGTCCCACTCGCTCGTGCTGTAGTCAAAAGAGAGGTGCTCCCCCTCGCGGATGTCGCGCGTGGCCACGAACGCCACCTCGGGCGTATTCTCCGAGACCACGAGCCGCGCGTTCGGCTCGCAGCTGTGGTTCACGTACTCGAGGCCGCCGGCGAACTCGAGGTGCTTGGCCGCGTCCACCTGGATCGTGAAGCGCGTCGGGCGCGAGTGCTATAAGGACATCATAACAACAACATGTGAGTCATAAGCCCACTACGAGACCAGCATGAAGAGCTCGACACGAGACAAGGCAGCACTTACGAAGATGCCCGGGGCCGTGCCGATGACGTGGCCGGCCTGGAAGTCCACGGCCGCGACGGCCGAGCTCCAGTGCTCGTTGAGCTGCTCGATGAGGAAGCGGCCGTTCGCCGTGGGCGGCATGTAGCGCGTGGGCGCGCGCTCGTCGTTCGTGCTGGAAACGCGAGCGGTCGAGGACGCGGGCGTGGCGGCCGAGAGGTGGCGGCGCAGCACGCGCGTGCTGCTGAGCAGGCTGGAGGCGCGGCGCTGGCAGAGCATTGGAGGATGTGCGGGGAGAGAACGGTGGCGGGTGCGTCTTCTGGTGCGAAAGCGGTTGTGAGCAGAGGCAGCGGGGCGGCGCGTGCTGCGAGGACGAGAGAGGCAGACGCCGCAGAGCAGATGCGAAGCGCTCATCATGACGCCATGGCTTGCGTTTTCTATGCATGCGCGCGCTGGTCTTCGTTTGGCACACGCAAACTTCAGCTTTGATATAAAAGCCCTGTCCAATCAAGTCGCCCTGCATGTGCTGATCCAGGCTCCTAGTTGCTGGTATATATACCTTTGTAGCATGGGCTCAGCATACTGACACCGAGCATACACATTAGAAGAGGAAAAGCAGGGACAACTTGAACTTTGGCGCCAAGTCTGCCGTAAACAGACAGCCAACTGGAAAACTGGCCAGCGCGGATCGGAGCGGACACCTCGCCTCCAGACACCGTCCAGGGGTGCACACAATTTGTGTGGGGCTCGCGCGCGCCCGTGCGAGTCAGATGCCTGAGGAGGCCAATTGTGCCATCGCCATTGGGCTCTGCTGTTGCTGCCAAGCGCCTCGCTTCACGCATGGGCTCTGTACTAATCCGCTGCCTTTGTGAAGACGTCTACTACGCGCGGCGCTCATCCTTTTGCTTATTCTGGCTGACTCGTGTGGCCGCGAGTGGAGAAATGTCTCCGTTGCGTCACGACCGCAGCTTGAGGCTGCTGACGACCAATTCACACACACACACACATTGTGCCTCCGCGCAATCCGAGGATCTCGCTAGAGGAGCGCACTTTCGGACGAAGCGCCTGGGGCCTTGAACTTTGGGCTTCCGCCTCGCAAGGCCGTCCCACTTCCAGCAGGGAATGTCGTTTCGTGTCGAAAACTGAACTTGACTGGGTCGGTCGGGACGAAATGACAGATCTGCCACGTCAGCCAAGTCTTATTCTCCTCCCGCCCTTGACCTTCCATGGATCTTCTGGGGCTTGCTTGTGGACGGATGAACGCACGACCAGCGAGCGAGTCCAGTCGGTGGCTTGGAGGCCATTTTGCCCATGACTCTGCGGTGTGACTTGGCGGACTACATGGATGCGCTCATCGCGAGAGCTCGACGCTGGCCTGGCTCTGAAAAGCCAAGTTGCAGTTGGGGGTCTCCATCACCACAGGCGGCAGGCAGCCTCCCGTTGCTGGTGGTGTTGAGCTGCCATGTGATGCCATGCGATGCGAAAGCGTCCAGGTCCGAACATGAGATGGCTGCGTCACGCACGCACTCCGTCGCAGCAACCTGTCCAAGTTGGTGTCCGACCCGACCTGGTCATATAGCAAGTTGAAAAGGTTGATTGACAGCGTACCTCAACGAAGTACTGCTGTACAGCTCACAAAGTACTCTATACACTCGAACAAGTACGCTTATACCCCACACAAATTTCGGCAGCAACTCGGATCGAGCATGGCGACGACGACGACGACCGCGCTGCGCGAGTGCTCGCTGGAGGAGCTGCGCAAGGAGCCGTGGCGCCTGCAGATCCAGGCGGAGAACGCGGCCGAGCAGCTGCGCAACCTCGTGCTCAAGAACTACCACCTCTTCATCCAGAGCAACCAGTGCTCGGCCATCGTCAAGGACGACGTGCGTGACGCATCATCTAATGAACGCCTGCCTTTGTCTGACCCGCTCATTCGCAACACTAACACATGTACCGGTATGTGTGTGTGTGTGTGTAGCTGACGCAGCTGAAGGACGAGACGGACCAGATCGTGGACTTCATCCCGGAGCTCAAGGCGTACTGCGCGAGCTTCCAGCAGGAGGTCGCGAGCGTCGTCTCCAAGCACGGCGATATCCAGTTCGTCTTTGAGCACTACCTGCAGGTATGCACTCAGCGGTATGTCCATGTGTTGTTATACAGCAGTGCGCTAACATACCGGTTGTGTACATGTGCTGCGCATAGCTAACAGAGCTGCTGGACATCCCGCAGCTGCTCGAAGCCTGCATCCACAATGAGCTCTTCGACTCGGCGCTCGACGTGATCCAGTTTGCGAACGAAACCTTCCAGACGCGCGAGGGCCAGACCATGCCCAACTTCGTTATCGCCACACTGGTACGTCTCTCCATATTGTACCGTGCGTATGGCTTCAATGCCTCACTCAGTATGAACGTAGGTCCGCGAGGTGGCTCAGATGACGAGCGTGATGCGCGAGAAGCTTCTGCAGAAGCTCCGCGAGGACCTCCAGTTGGCGCTCTGCGTGCGCATCGTGAGCTACTTGCGACGTCTAGATGGGCTGGTGAACCAGCAACAACAGCAGAACAGCAGCTCGCCTGTGGGCACGCCCGAGTACGAGAAGCAGCTGAAAGAGGAGTTCCTGAGCTGCCGCAACGTGTGGCTCTCGTCGCTCAGTCGGGGAGTGTCAGCCGCAGACCCGTACCAATACGTACGTTGTTGTTGTATCCAACGATAGGCTGCATTGTGTGTCTTATACGTTGTGTGGTGGTGGCCCATAGACGATTCAAGTCATCGACATTAAGCGCACAAGCTGGTTCGACATGATCACGCAGTACTCGGCCATCTTCGGCAACGAGGTACGCTAGCATTTGTATCAGCATGACGTTCTATAGAGTTGATTTCTAACTAGACCGTACTGCTGTTGTGTACTGGCAGACTGTGGACGGGAAAGTGGACCCGCCGCTGTGCCGCTGGGCGACGACCACTGTCGCAGACTTTATTCAGATTCTCATGAAGTACGGCGTCTTTGTCTCATTAGTTGGAGTTGTCTCAAACGCTCACGGCTAATGAACAATGTGTGTGCATGCGGAAACTGGTTGTCGACAAATGTCAGACAACTGCCCAAGATCGACGACTTCAGCTCACTGGCGACCATCCTGGAGCAGAGTCTGTTCTTCGGCGGCTCGCTGGGCCGCGTGGGCGTCGACTTTCGCGCGATCCTCGTCGTGTACTTTGAGGACCACGTGCTGGAGCTCATGGGGACGCAGTGGCGCTCGGCCAGTCGCGAGTTCCAGGACAGTCTCAACGCCCATGCTTTGTCATCCTCCTCAACGAACGGTGGTGTCACTCCATCGTCATACTCCAAGACGCCGATCGTCATTGCCTCGTACCGGTCTGCCGCCTACGCTGATGGCTCATCGAACGGCATCTCGCCGTTCGCCTCACGAGCAGCGAGTGCCAATGGGGAGGACTACTCACCGCCTCACGCACTCATGGCGTTCCCGATCCTCGCCGAGTTTACGAACGCGCTGCTCACGTCGCTGAACGAGCTGCGCCTGTGCACAATCGCGTCGCTGCAGACGCGCCTGGCGAAGAAGCTGCAGAGCACGATCTGCGCGGTGATCCTCGCGACCGCCGAGTTCTGCGAAGATAACAAGCTTCGGATAAGCGAGCTGACTCCGAATGTCGATGGTCAGCAGAATGGGAATGGCGATGCGAACCCCCCAAGCTCCAAGAGACAGGTGCTCACGGAGGCTCTGCAGAGCACCGTCGAGGTACGCCGTCAGTCATTTCGTTCCTTGTTGTATGCTTGGATAGGATCGTGCAGAGTCGACTCAAAGTCCCACCATTCGCGAACATGTCTGTGTGTATTATGTAGATCCTGCGCAAGGAGCTCATCCCGTACCTGATCAAGTGCTTCCACCGGCTGTACGGGAACAAAGCGCCGTCCGCCGCGCTGCTCAACATGGCGTACTTTGACACCATCATGAAGGAGAACGGAGTGATGCCACAGGATGCCAGTCCAGCGACCTAAGTGATTGAAGTGCTGCCAGTCAGTAACCCACTGTTCAGTAGTGATGACTGCGACAGTTTTATAAAAGCAAGTTTTCGGATTTCACAATGCTCTGTCATAGCGCCCTCTGCAACTTCCTGCTGTAGCTTGATGCACACACTTAGCTGCTAGCACCAGGAAACGACAGCACCAGTCCGTCGTAGGCCATTTCGATGATGAGCCCCTCCTCCTGGCTGATTTTCTGCAGCAAGACGCTGTCGCGCGCGTAGTCGAGCTCGTGACTCATGCCCGTGAGCAGCGTGCGCTTCGGGCGGATCAAGCGCACTTCGCGCAGCACATCCATCAGGTTCATGTGCGTGCTGTGGAACTTGTCGACGTACAGCGCGTCGATGACGAGCACGTCGATCTGCGGCCGCGAACTATCGTTCAGCAGCGCGCGCGCTTCGGGCGTCAGCTCACTCACGTCTGAGATGTACACGAAGCGCACGCCGATTTCCTTCCCGAACTCGAACGCGTTCGAGATGTACCCGGCCCCATGTATCACGGGGAACGGCAGGATCTCAAAGCCGCACGCCATGAAGGGCTCGAGTGGCGCGAAGAGCTGGAAGCGAGCCTTGGCGACCCAGCGGAACGGCGGCGGCTCTACAGCATTAGCGTCACCCGCACCAGCCAGTGGCATGGGCTCATCGTTGTCGATCATGTACTCGAACTTGCCACGGAGCTCTTCGCGCGTGGCCGGCGAGCAGTGCAGCAGCAGCGGCTTGCTGGCGATCTTCTGGCGCTCCTTGGTGACCGGGTCGATGCGCTCGTCCGAGGCCTGCACCTCGCGCAGGTCGTCGAGCCCGAGACAGGCGTCCGCGTGGCCATGCGTGAGCAGGATGCCGTGCACGCTCGTGACGCCAATGGCGGGGAACACGCGCAGCGCGGCCTCGCGGAAGGTTTTGCCGCAGTCCACGAGCAGGTTCTCATCCAGCGCGAGGTTGCGCACGAGCAGGCTCGGGTTCAGGCGGCGGTTCTTGGACTGCGGGTTCGCGTGCGCCTCGAGGCAGACGTGGCAGTTCGGGTTCATGAGCAGGCACCGGATCGACGGCACGGACGACGACGGCCCGCTGCCGAGCACCACGACCTCCATGCTGCTTGACTCGTGTCTTGTTGGCTCTTTGGTTTCTTCCTCGCCTGTTGTGGTGGAAGAAGAGCTCTTTTGAAACCAAAACGGACTTTGGAAGGGAGCTGAGTCCATTGACCTGTATAGATATGCTACTAGACATAGAAACATCGAGTTGAAGCGAGCCGATGACTTTTATGTTTGTGGTACCTGTTATCACATGAGGCCCAGTGGACATGCTGGTTGAAGCGAGTGCGAGTGAGTGGGTCTGGTCGTGACCAACCGAGACTGCACTGCTCTCCTCTTCTTTTCGAGCTGATGTCGAATGAGCGCCATCCAGTGAGTCGTCTCTGAATGCAGTGAGCTGAGCTCAGCAGATAGCGAACGGAGAGTCAGAGTTCATCCTCCTGAAGCCAGAGGACGTGAGCGAGACCGCCTGACGCAGCTGAGGTGCGGTGAACATCCAAGCCCAGCAACCTTCGCGATTGGAGGCCTCTGCACCCACCGAGTCACCAGCGCAGAGCTTGGCAAAGTATGAGATCGAGTGGAGGCGCGGGTTGCTCGGTCTCTACTCTGAGAGAGAGATCTGACTTCGGGCATGCCGGTCGTGCGTCGCGTGTACGAACATTTAAGCAACTGCGGCGACATCTCCAGAGTTGCGCCTGGGGATGTGCTGCTTGCCGTTGGCGACGGGAGAGTCGAGTCGAGGGGCGACAGAGATCAGGTCTTCTCGCTCGTGCAGCAAGTCCAGAAGCCCGTTCACCTCCGCTCTCGAGAACAAACCGAGGCATCGGCGGAATCGATTAACCTCCATAGCCAGGGTGCTGATAGAGACGAGTACGAAGGGCTGTGGCCGCAGGACGTCCTGCTGAGTCTCAGTTTCAAGGCTGCTAATGGTGATATCGCCAGCGGATACCCGTTCGTGAAGCGCGCGGACGACAACCAATGAGTTCTCGACCCAGGGCGTCCCGTTTCAGACGGTGGTCGATGTATTGGAGAGCGCATCTCGCCCACCAGCGCTGCACCTCCAAGCACGTTCTACCCTTGTGTGTCCGCCGTCCGGGACGAAGGCGCCGTGACTCGCGAGTCCCAGAGCGGCCACATCCAACTCGGTGACCTGCTCGTGGGCATCATCAGCAACAACTTTATCAAGATGGGCTACGAGCCCGCTTTGAGGTTCATCAAGACCGCCCCCCATCACACTCACGCTCCAGAGCCACCAACAAGACACTTCCCGGATCGCTGGCCAAGAGCGAGAACTCCTCGCAAAGGTCCTCTCAGATATTCTCCGTCGTGCCGCTGTGACGGGACCAACTTGGGTCGCTTGGATTTGCTGATTCGCGTGCGCGTTAACGAGCTCGCACGAAAACTCGATACCAGGTGCACTGCTGTTCTCGTTGCCGAGCATTCGTCCTCAGGCCCACCGCTGGCTGTGAGGCTGGCTCACGTCCTTGATCGACACGGAGTATCCGGATGGTGAACTCCAGCTTCAACACCATAGTCGACATCTCGGGCCTCTCGCTGGGGTTCCTTCGCGCACATGCCTTTGATCAAATTCCATCGTTCATCAAATGTCACACCCTCTGGTCGCTTGGGCAAGGGCCCGATGCTCACAAGACACGGACGACCCCAGTTGACGCTTTCCCTCCCACGGCACGTGCCCTGAAGCAACCTTCGAGATGCGCATCAAGTGAGTACACCCTGGCGAGTACTGTAGACGCCGGATGCGCAAGTGGGGCTTGGGCGCCTGCCTGCTAGCAGAAAGAAGCCGCTCGCGTCCAACGCTGGCGCATGCTTGGTACCGAATACTGGTGTGCGCTCAAGATGCGCGCGCGCTGGTGCTGAAGCTGGTGTGTGTGTGTGTGTGTGTGTTGTTGTTGTTGCTGTTGTGAAGGAGCACTCCTCGTGGGCGAAGAAGATGAGCGGAGCTGACTGCTGGTGCGACACAGACCGGAGAGCGAGTCTCGCTTGCTTCCGCCAAGCGCTATGCAGCGGAGATCACCACAGGGGCAGTCATCGCCGCCGGCATCTGCAGCATGCGCGCGAGCGCTCTCTCGTCTGAGAAAACAACAACAACAACAACAACAAAAGTGGCGCCTCGATTCTCTGCAGGTGCATTCTTTCTGCGCAACCATAAAAGTCCCAGATGCGCACAGCTGTTCTTTGACTGGCCAAAACTGCATCCGAACAATGACGAGCGGCAAAAAGCAGGAAGTGAGCATCACTTTGTGGAAGGCGTCACATCGCTTCCGCAAAGCGCATCGCATCGCAGCACAGCGCGCCAGACTCGAGCGAACCAAACAGGAAGCGCGGGACGCCATTGCGCAACAGAACAGAACAGAGAGAGAGAGAGAGAGCTTGGCAGCGAGTGCGCTGCAGCACACCTCTGGACCCAGTTCACTCGTGCTGGGCACGGATCACGGGTGCGTCTCTGTTCTATTGGCTGGTCTGGATTGGTGGAAAGAAGATGGAGAATGGCGCCCACCACCAGATACACGTGACTCACAACTCGCATGTGCATGATGCTGCTGCTTTTCTTCGACGAATGGGGTCAGCCTTTATGGCATGTGGGGTGGCGAGTGGGACACGCCGCCAGAACCCAGATCTTCTTGTTAACAGCGGATCACCTCACTGCCTGCCTCACTGCCTGCCTCACTGCCTGCCGAGTCGAGGGGCGCGAAAGCTTCCACGCATCCGTGCAGCATGTGGCGCCAGGCAGATCCCTGCTAGTTTCTCCACGCCCAACAAACAAACCCCCAAGAGCAAGTTGGGCGGTTCGGAATGGCTGGAGATGATCGAAGATCGCCTCATCACAGACGAGCCCTTGCGTGTTTGGATGGAAGCCCGGGTGAATCGCATGCGTGCTGGGTTTACGCGTCGAGAACAAGGGTGCATCGTATATGGGCTTCATGTGAATCCTGGTGGCATCCTCCAACAACAACTGCTGCGGTTTCACTCGCGACCCGCGCCGACTTGGATTTTGGTCACGTGGCTCGCAGTTGGAGTCATTCCTCGATTTGCAGCGTCAAGCGCACACCCCAGCAGCACAACGCAGTCGCCCCCCAGCTCATGATGAATCCAGCCTTCCAGTCGAGCGGCTCGACCCACCGAAGTACCCGAAGCAACCTACCGTCGCACCAGCGATATGCGCTCACACAGCTGCTGTCCGACCAAGAGCTCTACGAGAACACGATCCAAGTGCTCCCGAACCTGCGCGCGGTGTCGGCCGCGCAGGGCTTCTTCGGCCCCAGCTGGAAGTCCAAGTCGACGCGCCACAACGTGACGATCCACGAGTACGACAACTTCTCAAGCTCGTTGCACACTCGCCCGCGAGCGATGTCCACCGCTGGAACTACCGGTGCCGGGTTCTGGGCATGGGCTCGATCCCCCTCCGCGCGCTCGCACGGCTCTATCGCGTCGCTCAACCCCCCGCCGAGCTACGGCCACGGCTCCTCGTGGCCAGACGTGAGTGCCGGCGTTCCCTACGCTGCTGTCGCCCGGTGTACTCTCAACTGCAACCTCGAGGAAGCCATCGACGCGCTCTTCAGCAACGAGGAGATTCAGCACGAATCCAGCATGCGGGCGCTGTGGGGAAAGAAGTACAAGCGCGGCGACCAGCTCCGCTCTCAGCCATTCAAGCGCGACCTTCGGTCGGTGCTGCCATCCGACCACTTCGGCCGAAACAGTGAGAGAAAGGCGAACGACCACACGGAGTCAGGATGGATCGGTGTCAACACTGCTGTCCTGGCGCCACACGGTATCAACCTCGCTGGAAAGCACGATCGCACCCAGCGCCTCTGCTTCAGCTCGTACACGCAGAAGTCGACGACCAAGAACGAGGCTGTGTTCTTGATGAAGACGCTCCCCAAGGACCTGCAATACCAGCTCATCGACACCTCCGATCGCTCAGCCTTGCGAGGCGGGATCGACCACATCGCAGTGGGGTACCACCTGACGGGCCACTACAATGAGATCACCGGTCACCAGACTCGGCTGGTCATGAGCGCCTACGTCTCCTCATTTTCCGGAAACGAGCGACCCGAGGTGATGCAGTGGCGTATGGGGCTTCACGACGCAAGTGACAGCGCCAACTCCGAGGCCAAGTACGTCGTGATGATGCTCGCTAAAGCCACGCGCAAGTTTGAAAGCGTGATCCGACGACGACGTCTCGGGCAGCACCCGTTCATCTACGTGATGGCGGAGCGAGCGAGCTTCACGGAGCCCAACTGCGGTGTGTGTGACCGAGAGTTCGGGTTCGTTCGACGCGCTCAATTCTGCCAGCTCTGCGGCCACCTTGTCTGTCGAAGCTGCTCTCAGAAGTACGAGGTCGAGCCTCTCTCGGGCGGCGTCCGCAAGAACCGCGTGTGCTACACGTGTGCCGGCCGTATCCACAGTGGTGCCTTCAAGCCTCAGCAATCGCTTGGCTCGAAGAAGTCGACCGTGTCGTCGTATTACGAGACAATCGAAGAAGCCGACGATGACGATGACTACTACCAGGGAAAGCGCCAGAAGTTCGACAGAACACTCGTCCTCCCTGTCGACGATCTCCAGTCACCCAAGCCTGGCCACCAACTCGCAGAGGCGCTGTTCTCCCCTCACCCGCTTGACCGAGCCAGAGCACTTGAAGTTCTGAAGAAGGCGGTGAAGCAAGTCACGGAGGAGAAGCCGGAAGCGAGCAAGCCTCTCGACCCAGTCCTCATTGGAAAGTACCTGGAGGCGAAGCAGCGCCTGACAAATATCACATCGAACGATTTCTCGAGCGACGACTTCGACAGCGGACGCTCCTTCCCAGTCTTCTACCAGCAGTCATTCGGCAGCGGACATTCCGTGGGCCCTGACAACAAGGAGCGTCGCTTCTTCCAGATTGAAGTGGAGAACGACTTGCCAAGCTTCGACGGCGACGGTCTTGACGCGATCTGTGAAGTTGCCGCCCAGCGCATGAAGTGTCCGATGGCGTTCGTGTCGGTCTTGGGTCGTGATGAGCAGCACATCGTCGGCGCGTTCCAGGTTGCAGAGTGCTTGTACCGATTGCCGCGCAACCAGAGCATCCGGTCGAATGGACTGCTCGCCGACGGTCAACCGCTGGTCGTGAAGAACCCGACGCAGGACGTGCGGTTCCGTCGGATGCCGATCATCCACGAAGCGGGCATCCAGTTCTTCGCGGGTTTCCCGATCAAGGACCGCAGTGGTAACGTCGTGGCGTCGCTTTGCACCGTGGACACGCTATCGCACGACAACGTCTCGCATGACGACATCTCGGCGATGGCGGCGCTGACGAAGCTCGCAGCCGACGTTTTCAACGGAGAAGAAGAGGCGCCCGTGCCGATCACGCCGAGAATGCGCTACTGAGCGCCTTCAACATGAGCAGCCACCAGTGTCGTCCCAGAAGATGTGTCCAAGCATCATTCATTTTTGAGCAAGTGTGTTAGTGTATGCGTGTACTGCTATATGTTGCGCAAGCGTATTGCATCGTTCTGTCTCCAATGCAATGTTTTTGATGCCAAAGATTGTCGTGCCGTGGAGAACATCGCGGATGTCGCCTTGCGCAGCAGGTCTTATCGGATGACCGGCGTTCTAAGTTTGTCTTCCGACACAGAGAGCTTCAGAGTGCTCGATATTGACAAACAACGCCGTCCACCACATCCATCAAGCATCAAGAGCGCAGTCGGATAACTCGTCGCGGAAAGCATGGACGATGACCAGAAGCGCCAGGTACATGTGCATCATGCCTTCATGGTTCCGTGCGAGCAGTTCTTTGGTTCTCACAGAGTTCCCCTGTATCGATCAGCTGCGCGAGGACCTGCAGTTCGCGATCATGAAGATGGAGCAGTTGACCGTTCTCGACCCGAAGGCGCCTTCGAGCTCCAAGAAGCACCCGCTGGAGATCAAGAACCTCGTCGACGTCTTCGCGGTCTTTGGGTACACGGCCGACGACTTCGTCGACAAGCACGACCAGTGCACGATCTTCAAGCGCATCCGCGGCGAGCTCGACGACTTGCTGCGCGACCTGTCGACGCACACGAAGAAGTACGACAAGGCCGTTTTGCTGCGCGACCGCCTGAAGCTCATCAAGCACGAGTTCATCGAGATGCAGGGCAAGTACGAGGTACGGCGCCAGGCGCAGGAGCAGAACCAGTTCCAGCGCGGCGTCGTCCTGGCGAAGAAGCGCACGGACGTGTCCTGCGACGCGCGCACGAGCGAGGCCGAGCGCGAGATTCAGCACAAACGAGAGGACCTCGAGAAGACGCATCGCGTGGAGCGAGCGCAGCTTGAGAGCTTTCTCAACAAGCTGCCCGAGCCGCACACCAAGTTCTCCAAGCTGCTCCTGGAGCTCAAGGACACGGAGAAGAATCTGTCGCGACTTCGGCAATTCGAAGACGCCAAGAACGTGTATCTGAGAGCTGCCGCGATGGAGAAGGAAGAGCGTGCTCGGAATGCTGAGGTGAGTCTGGCGCTGTTGCTTTGGATATGAATGGTGGCGATGCTGAGAATTTCGTACTCTCCAACTCGCTGATGCGTGCGTTGCCTGTGTAGACCTTTGTGCAGTTCAAGGAGACGAAGCGCGCTTTGCTCCGAGAGAAGCAGGAGCAGGAGCTCGCCGAACTGGAAGAGAAGCTCATGGAGAAGCGCTACATCCTCATGCGGGCGAACGACAGCCACCGGAAGACGTACGGGAATTCGCTTTATACCATTGAGATCAGAGCTCTGGACTGACATGGGCCTTTCGTGTTGCTGTAGCGAGTCCCAGCGGATGGCGAACCTGAGCCTCGACATGAGTCACTGCCACGCGATGGACTCGCACGGGAAGAAGCAGTTCTCGACCAACGCTGTGGCCACTGTGCGCCGATCGCACCACACGTCAGGCACTTTCCGCGGCCAGCAGCTGCTCAGCACGGTGCAGGGCAAGCGCCTGGAGGTCACGAGTCTCTGCAAGCTCCACGACAACGAAAATGGCGCGATTCCAGACGGATCGGTACGTTTTGAATAATGCGAGGGTCTTGACTGGTGGCTATCTCGGGCTATGTGAGCTGACAGCAGTGCTGACGTGTGGCATTTTGGTTCTCGTGTGAGCAGATCGTCTACTCTGGTTGAAGGCAGAAGCCAATCACAACGAACGCAACCGTTCTTGCGATTATCCGCCAGGAGGGTCTCAGGCACACACAGGGTCGTTCACGGTCAGTGAGATGCAAGGTCATACAGCTAAAGAGACGATAGCAACAGCCCGAGTACAACCGCCGTCGTCCGTTGCATACCGCCTTGCTCCATTGCTTTCTTGCGCCTTGCACGTACAATCGACTCTCCGCCCGCATGAGTGGACTGGGTCCAGAGGTGAACTCGCTCTCCGGTCTGTGTCGCACCAGCAGTCAGCTCCGCTCATCTTCTTCGCCCACGAGGAGTGCTCCTTCACAACAACAACAACAACAACACACACACACACACCAGCTTCAGCACCAGCGCGCGCGCATCTTGAGCGCACACCAGTATTCGGTACCAAGCATGCGCCAGCGTCGGGCATGCGCGACCGTCTCGCTGTGGATCAGCCGCATCACCGCAAACAAGTGCCAACCACAACTGCAGTTCCAAAATAATTTCGTTTTTTGTTACGGGCGCTTGTTCGGCAGGAAATGGAAAAAAAGATAGTCAACGCACTAATAGCTACAGCTGACCGTCCGTCTACAACTCGTCGTGGTCGTCCTCGTCGTCCTCGTCGTCGCCATCTGGGGACGCGCCGCCGCCGCTCTGGTACACCTTGGCCATGATCGGGTTCACCGCCTTCTCGACCTCCTTCTGCTTGGCCTCAAAGTCCTCCTTGTCGGCCTCCTGGTTGTCCTCGAGCCAGTCCATGGCGTCCTGCACGCTCTTGAGCACAGTGTCCTT
>JAASFQ010000531.1:0-20118 GCA_023333845.1 Globisporangium polare | reverse complement strand
CCCCCCCCCCCCCCCCCCCCCCTTGGCGGTGCTGACGGCTGTGACAACGCAAATCCTGAGCTCCAGCAGCTCGATCGAGTGCACGCTGCCGAAGCGAACTCTCGCGCAGGAGCGCCAGATGGAGCTGCACAGCACACAAACAGTAGAGGTGAGAAAGCAGGGGAATCAAGCGCACTCGTGCGAGAATCGCCCGTTGACGCTACTCCTGAGGCGTCCACGCTTGCCGACTGCCTCTTCAATTGATACACGTACGAGCTGTGGTGCGCCGCAAGCAGCACAAAGCAGCAGTTCCTTCGATCCGACCTGAAAGCATGCGCGAACATCTTGATCATCGTGGGAGGCATGGCATGGCACGAACCTGCGCTTCCTGACGGACACGGCACGGTCGCGCACGATCTGCGGAAGCAGGCGATCTGGACTCTCGCCGAGTCTCTGGACCATAAGACGAACGATAGACTGAACGCTATCGACGGAAGGCGGCGCACAAAGACAGCTGGGTCCCTTCGCAAACGGTGGAGTCTGCTGCGGGCAAACTCGCGTGCTGAGTATGACGTGCTCTGCTTCAACTTCCTTGCGCTCAAGTCGACAGGAGAGATCGTCGAGAGTTTGGTCAGTTGGAGCAACTGTGTTATTTCGAGCTCCAGCATTGGCTTCGCCTCTGGCGATAGTAGCGTGGGGGTGTAGGAGGATGTCTTCGTCGTCATCAATAAGCTCATTATGAATATTTCATAAATAGTTTCCTCGTACCTATCACGAAGGAATCATCCTATCAACAGGAGTGGCTACGCTATGCGATGCTTTGGTATCGCGTTCGTCTTCTGCGAGGCGTGGTCGCGTTTGGAATGACTGCGGGGTCAGGCGGACGTTTGCTCAATAGATCGGATCGGGCGGTTGTTGTACACAGTTATTCATTTAGCAACCCGTCTTCAACTCAACCAAGCCGAATCCAGTAGGGTCAAGCGAGCAAATCTATACTCATGAGATGGAGCGTTCTACCTAAACAACCGCCTTTGCTGCCGAATCGCTGTTTGGTTGTTGGCTTGAGGCTCTAGCAATATCTGCGGCGGTGGGTTGCGTTTCAGCTATCATGCGATCCAAAACTCGTCTGCGCATCATGGCGAGAGACTCTCGTGTTGTGTCGTCTCGCCACTGGGATCTGCCTGCATCGAGAACAAAGCCAGCTCCCTTGCTCTCGAGCGGCTGCAGTGCGCTCCTTGGACAGCTTTGCTCTACCCTTCGTTGCTGCAACTTGACGGCTGAATAAAGTCAAGTTGGCTCTGTCGAACTTCGCTGTGTGTAGATGGCGTCGCATAGCTCTAATGACTGTTCGTCCGAAATACTCGCCCCACTCCGACTGATCGCTCACACTCTCTCCACGCAACCGACGAGCTTGAACACCTCATGGGAGACCGCCTGAAAGCGAGATGCCAAGCCGGACGCCGTCCTGTCGGCAACTCGATGCTTGTGCCCAGCCATTCGCGAATCAAACAAAGCCTTCGGAAACGTGGTCAGTCTGGTTTGTACCTGTGGGTGTATCGCTGGAGATCCAGCACTCGGGGGTCATCTTGTCCTGTGCCGGTCTGTAGTTCGCTCCGCGACGAGCTGCTCCACCCATGATTCTCTTTGTTAGCGAGGGAGATATCCGACACAAAATCCAGTCGTCACTTTTATTAATTTGCATGTAAATATGTCTGCGACGCTCTTTTTGATGACAGGAAGCAACCTTTTGGTCCAAAGGAGTTCTTGTTAGGTACTAAAATCAGCCTCCACAAGCAAAAGAGTCGTACTTGAGAGGGAGAGTGTCCGTTATAAGAGCCATGGTATGAGTTGTGGACGAGAATTGTGCCCAAATGTCTCTTGTAGAGATGGGTGACTGTAGTCGTCCAGTATTTGATAGGATTCGTGCTAAGATTCCCTTTTAATAGTAGTGTGTGAGCTGATGATTCTGTTCATGACAATTCCGACCTCGCTCCCTCACAAGTCGCCCAAAAGCTTTACTTCCCCTCAAGACCCTCAACGCTCAAGTTGACACGCGTCTGAGATCGGTGTGGCAGTCAGCCACTGCGACTCCGGCAGGCGCGTACCACTCGGCTGAAAAACGAAGACTGCGTTAGCGAGTGACCACGTGAGTGAATGGACAGGAGAAGAGATTGCAAGCAGGAAAGAAATCGAAGCCATTTACGTCCACAGTGTCGACACCGACCTGTGAACGAGCAATTCGCTCATGGGCGTTCGCGGGCTGTTGCAGCCA
Source organism: Globisporangium polare (assembly GCA_023333845.1). NCBI lineage: Eukaryota > Oomycota > Peronosporomycetes > Pythiales > Pythiaceae > Globisporangium > Globisporangium polare. The sequence goes on along the minus strand of JAASFQ010000531.1, from coordinate 17,867 downwards.
TCCGCACAGACGCAGCTCGTAGCCGCGGGGTAGCGAATGGGGTTTGAAAGCACTTGCAGACGGCCATCACAGCGAGCTGCTGCTTGCGATGAAACGAGCTCTCTGTTCCTGAGTGTGGTGTGTGTGTGTGTGAGAGAGAGAGAGAGAGCACATTGGCGACGGCAGTGTGCCTATCCAGCGCGCCTCTGTCTGCTGTAGTCTCTTCAGGCGCACGGAGAAGTCTTCTGTGCGACGCGTGTTCCGCACTGCGCCTCGCAGCAACAGCCTCCTCGCGAGGCAAAGTCTACGAGGCGACGATACGGACGAGCGCGCGAATGCTCCGCATATCTTTCTGCCACCCTCCCGCACAGACAGCCTCCTCCTGGTGCGCTCTCTGTTGGCTTCTTTCACAATGCGGCGACGGAGCGGTCGGGCGACTCGTTGCCGCCAACTTCAACGCGATCTTGCCAATGGACTACGATCGTGAGCGTGTGCGAGCGACTCGCCGTGCAGCGCGTTGAGCGCCGACGGGCGATGCTGTGCAGAGTTCTCGCCGGCTCGCCTGGTCCAAACGCGTGACGCACCGGCCTGGTCTCCACACCGCGGCACGCTCGTATCCGTATCTGCTCGCTCTATGTCACTTCAACAGACATAGTGGACGCAAGAGTGGACGGACTGCACGAATCTTCGATTCCTAGCAAATAAATTTGAGCAAATGCATCTGCGAAAGTAGAAATGTCCAATCGCTTTGCAGGACGGATGGCATCTGGCACCTTGCGGATGAATTGTTGCGTTCACACGGTGCGCGACATCGGCACACGTTTCGCGCGCCAGAAAGCACCTCGAGGAGCGGCACGAGGCATAGTGACTGCAGACGTGCTCAGCATGGCCCATGCTCCGCTTTGTCGCCCCGCGTCGTCGCGGTCAACCTGAACCGGTGCTGTCGCACCCCTCCCAGCGTGGGCTCAAAAACACATCCAAGCCTTCACAATGTAATACTCTGCTTTTCGGGTCTCGCAAACTCCAACGGGAAACGGAGTTCTATCAGCTTCCAAAGGTTTCTGCATGGGTATGCTTTCCGCGATCCCAAAAAAAGGCCACCCCATCTTTTTTGGCTCGGGCGGACGACAGTGGACGCGCGTCCACCCTCGATTTTTGTTTGTTTGCTTGGCTCTTTTCGCATGTTGGCTGCAACCGCCCGCCGGCCGCCACGACAGCGAGCGAGAGAGAGAACTCACTTGCTTGCTTGCTTGCTCCCTCCTGTCGCCCGCGCCGCTGTGATCGATCTTTGGCTCATTTCGCAATCGGCCGCCGGACCCGCAGAAGCCCAAGCAGAAGACGCGAGAAGACCATCTTCCGCTTCGCCTCGCCCCGTCGCCTCATTCGCCGTCTCCCCCCTCGCCCTCACTCCCCCCTCCTCCTCCCCCCCTTCGCTCTCAGCAACATGGCGGACCAGTTCGCCCCCTTCCGCGCCAAGATGCAGGCGGCCGGCCTCAGCGACGCCGCCGTCAAGGCCTTCGAGTACTCGTACGAGGCGCTCGTGAGCGGCGAGAGCGGCATGATCACCGAGGACTCGATCGCGCCGTCCGACGACATCGCGTACCTCGAGGGCCGCGCCGGCAGCATCCGCGAGTCGGTCAAGGCTGACCCGGCGCTGCTCAAGGAGACCGTTGTGCTCAAGCTCAACGGCGGCCTCGGCACGAGCATGGGGCTCGACAAGGCCAAGTCGCTGCTCAACGTCAAGGGCGACGACACGTTCCTGGACATCATGGCCAAGCAAGTGACTGAGCTGCGCAGCACGTACCAGTCGAACGTGCGCTTCGTGCTCATGAACTCCTTCAGCACGAGCGCCGACACGCTCGACTACCTCGCCAAGTACCCGGAGCTCGTCGAGGACCCGGAGCTCGAGCTGCTCCAGAACAAGGTGCCAAAGGTGGACGCCGCCACGATGCTCCCGGCCACGCTCGCGTCGAACGCGTCCAAGGAGTGGTGCCCACCGGGCCACGGTGACCTGTACCCGTCGCTCGCTGGCTCGGGCAAGCTCGACAAGCTGCTCGCGCAGGGCGTCAAGTACATGTTCGTGTCCAACTCGGACAACCTCGGCGCGTCCCTGGACCTGGACCTGCTCACCTACTTTGCCCAGTCGGGCAAGCCGTTCCTGATGGAGTGCTGCGAGCGCACGGAGAACGACAAGAAGGGCGGTCACCTCGCCACGCGCAAGTCGGACAACCGCCTCATCCTGCGTGAGTCGGCGCAGTGCGCGTCGAGCGACGAGGCGGACTTCCAGAACATCGACAAGCACCGCTACTTCAACACGAACAACCTGTGGATCCGCCTCGACAAGCTCGCCGAGGAGCTGAAGAAGCAGGGCGGCGTGATCCGTCTGCCGATGATCAAGAACGCCAAGACCGTCGACCCGAAGGACTCGAGCTCCACGGCAGTGTTCCAGCTGGAGACTGCCATGGGTGCCGCCATTGAGTGCTTCGACGGCGCCGGCGCTGTGTGCGTGCCACGCACGCGCTTCGCTCCAGTGAAGAAGTGCGACGACCTGCTGCTGCTCCGCTCGGACGCGTACATCATCACGGAGGACCAGCGCCCCGTGCTCGCGCCGGAGCGCAACAACGTCGCGCCTGTCATCAACCTGGACGGGAAGCAGTTCAAGCTGGTTCAGCAACTCGAGGCTGCGCTCCGCGGCAACGTGCCGTCGCTCATCAAGTGCGACCGCCTGAAGATCACGGGCAACGTGGGCTTTGCGCCTGGCGTCGTCTTTGAAGGCTCGGTGAACGTTGTGAACAACAGCTCGGAGCAGAAGACCGTGCTCACCGGCGTGTACAAGGACACGACGATCGATTTGACTGAGCAGAAGGGCCTCGGCGCGCTCAAGGTCTCGTCGGTCAAGACCGCGCCGATCAAGGACCAGAAGCCTGGCACCTCGGGTCTGCGCAAGAAGACCAAGACGTTCATGGAGGGCCACTACCTGCACAACTTTGTGCAGTCGGTCTTTGACGCGCTCCCGACCAAGGACGTGCAGGGCGGCACCCTCGTCGTCTCGGGCGACGGTCGCTACTTCAACAAGGACGCGATCCAGATCATCGCGAAGATCGCGGTGGCCGCGGGCGTTGACCGTCTGTGGATCGGCCAGAACGGCTTGTTGAGCACGCCGGCGACGTCGGCGGTCATCCGCGAGCGCGAGGGCGGCAGCGTCGCCTTTGGCGCGTTCATCCTGAGCGCAAGCCACAACCCGGGCGGCCCAGACGAGGACTTTGGCATCAAGTACAACTGCGAGAACGGCGGCCCGGCGCCGGAGAAGGTCACGGATGAGATCTTCAACATCACGAAGGCCATCTCGACGATCAACATCGCGCAGGGCTTCCCGACGATTGACACGAGCAAGGTCGGCAAGACGAACGTGACGGCCGACGACGGCAGCCGCACGGTGGTGGTCGAGGTGTTCGACGCCGCGGAGGACCACGTGGCGCTTTTGAAGAAGATTTTCGACTTTGCCGCGATCAAGAAGCTCATCGCGCGCGACGACTTCAGCTTCGTGTTCGACTCGATGTGGGGCGTGCAGGGCCCGTACGCGCACCGCGTGTTCGTCGAGGAGCTCGGCGCGTCGGCCTCGAGCCTGATCAACAACACGCCGAAGGAGGACTTCAACGGCAGTCACGCCGACCCGAACCTCACGTACGCCAAGGAGCTGGTCAAGCTCCTCGGTGTGGACAACAAGGGTCTCCCGGTGTACGGTCAGACCAGCGAGCCGCCAGCCTTTGGCGCTGCGTGGGACGGTGACGCCGACCGCAACATGATCCTGGGCAAGCGCTTCTTCGTGACGCCATCGGACTCGCTCGCGATCATCGCCGCGAACGCGCACGTGATCCCGTTCTTCCAGAAGAAGGGTCTGCGCGGAGTCGCGCGCTCGATGCCAACGAGCGGCGCCGTGGACCTCGTCGCGAAGAAGCTCGGCATCGCGCTCTTCGAAGTGCCAACGGGCTGGAAGTTCTTCGGCAACCTCATGGACTCGAAGGAGATCTACGGCAAGGAGGACTACACGCCGTTCATCTGCGGCGAGGAGAGCTTCGGCACGGGCTCGAACCACGTGCGCGAGAAGGACGGCATGTGGGCCGTGCTCGCGTGGCTGCAGATCCTGGCGGCCAAGCAGACGCCGGGCGCGCCGCTCGTGAGCGTCGAGGACATTGTGAAGGCTCACTGGGCCGAGTTTGGCCGCAACTACTACTGCCGCTACGACTACGAGAACGTGGACAAGGCTGGCGCCGAGACCATGTTCGCGTCGATGACCAAGTTCGAGAACGTCGTGGGCAAGGAGATCAACGGCTTCACGGTCAAGGTCGCGGACGAGTTCACGTACCTGGACCCGGTGGACGGCAGCGTGTCGGCGCACCAGGGCATCCGGTACATCTTCACGGACGGCTCGCGCGTGATCTTCCGCCTCTCGGGCACGGGCGTCGCCGGCGCCACGGTGCGCATGTACATTGAGAAGTACGAGGCGCCGAGCGGCAACCTGGGCCAGGACGCCGCCACGGCGCTCGCGCCGCTCATCGACGTCGGTCTCAAGCTCTCGGACCTCGTGAACGCCACGGGCCGCAACGCGCCGACCGTCATCACCTAAGCGAGTCATGAGCGCAGCTCAAGCACGGTAGGCAGGCAGATGAAAGCCATGCCATGCCAAGCGCGCGTCAATAGCAGTACGTGTATGATCTTCTCGGTCGCTCGATAGGAGCGTGGTCACCCCACACACACATATGATCAAAAAAGGGTTTATTGCGCAGCAGCGAAAGAGAAAGAGAGCGATCTCCTCGTAACTGATCCCGCTCACATTGCTTGCTGAGCAAAGCGCGAGAAGAAACCAAACGTGTCCGCGTTGTAACGCAAATAAAAGTCGCTCCGAGTCAACGAAACTGGAAAGCAAATTCATTGACATGGGAAAGCGAAGCACGAAGGGCTGCAAATCGCTTCAGCTGGTTTGCTTCAACACCTCGGGAGGAAAAGAGCTGCTCACACATCACCTCTGCACAGTCCTCACAGATTTGGCTGAACAACCGCACAAAAACACACACCATGGAAAATCACAAAGCACACACTGGGTGATCCAATAACACCCCCAAATATCCAAGACCACACACAAAATGGCCAGAGCACCCAGGCGAGCAGAATGCGCCACAACACGTCTGCGGGCGACTTCAAGTTGCGCAGCGAGTTTGACGTTGATTGGAAGCGCATACGAGACTACCATAGAAGCACGTGTGTCGTGAGTTAGTGGCGATGCCTCCTAAACGAAGCGACGCGCTGGGACAGATTTTGTTGGCCGTCCAATGGCTCTGTCCTGCTGGACCTTCGCCAATCTGCGTCTCGGATACGGTTGTTGCACAGACCGATTCACAAAGTGCTCACCTGGCGTCTCTCCTGCCAAGCTCTCTTCCTTTACCTTCAATGCGTGAGCGGTGTGGACGCAGCGACCGAACTTGCTGTAATACGAGCACGGGCGCGACAAAGCGGGGATGTCGACTTACCAGCCACAAAGCGGCATATTGCGAAGCACCATTCTCTCGCAGTTGATGCTGAACGCCTTGCCTTCAATCTTCTTCACAGGGATCGACGCCGCATCGCCAAGCGCTTCGTATTCTCGGCCCGCACACATTTCGCTCCCCCGCTTCTGCAGAATGAACACAGTCGTGCTGGAGACCGTCCTGATCACATCCCTCCATCACCTCTAAGGGGTATCGCTTCATCAGACGAATGCTGGCTTAGGCTGGGTTGTGGCGGGCTTCTCTTGCTCGGATTCGATGCTCACAATTTCAGCGAGACGCATCATGAGCGCTGGAATGTGCAGTCTCGAGCGAGCTGTAAACCCCTGGCAGCAGCTGGCAGCGGATAAGTCAGCGAAGCAACGACAAGGAACTGCAAAGCTCACCAATTTTATCACTGCATTGAATTGCTCGCCAGCAATGCTGGTGTCGTCGTACCGATTCTGGTCAGGGAGACCTGCCAATCTGGAAAATTGACGCCGGGAACAGGAAGCCACCACTCCTTCATGTGTGAAACCATGCTGCCGCTTGCTGCGCGCTCTCCTCCCACTGCTGATGAACTGCCTCGAGAATCTGGTTTCGCTCAGAAGAACTTGTCGCGAAATGCAAGTCGTAAACGCCTTGGAACACAAGTCGGATTTGAGACCACGAAAAGACAGTTCGTTTCTTCTACACCTAGATCGCAACTGATTGTCAGTATAGCACAAATGTATGGAGGTGATCAGAGTAATACTCAGGTTCATGACCACGTGGAGAAAAACGCGTTAGGTGAGTTGCTGACGGATACACCCGATTTGAAATGGGAATCTGTTGGGCCCATCATCAATGATGGAGTCCCCTGTCGTGTTAAATGCGCTGATCTCAAACGCGTATCCTGTCGTAGCACCAGCGGCGTCCGAAGCAGCCATCGTAGCGGCAAGCTGGCGTCCCAGTCGGATGTCGTTGGCGTTGCCGTAGCTCTCCTCCCGGATTTTGCGGACCAGATACTGCACTTGGCGCAGTCTTGGCAATGGGGCCTCACCGAACTTGCAAACCTTTCTCCAAATCACTAGCATGATCTGAGATGGCTTGGTCATGTGGACATCGCTCAGACTCTCACCAACTTCGTGTCAGGATCCTGTAAAACAGCATCCCAATCTCCACGTCAATAAGCATTCACAACCAAAGCGATGTTAAGCATACCTTGGGGATCACCGCATCCTTCAAGTCGGTGCCGAGGTGGTTGCCAATCTGTGCTAGCTTAGACGTGCTGGTAACTGAGATTGTCGTCACCCTGTACTTGGCCGGGGATGCAGTTCATCTTGTCGTTGTCGGCACTTGGCGGACGTACAAACGGTGTAACGATGCTGGGTCTTGTGAGCATCCCGGCACACTTCGCTGAGCAGGTGATCATCACTGATTTCGGTGTGGGCGAAGCTGCAGCGAAGTGATTGCGACTTGGCAATGTTGTTTAAGAATCCGAGCACATAACTCCTTCGTAAATGGTACAGGCTTTTTCGATGCGGATTCGTGGGCAGCGACTAGTTTTTCTCTGGTAGACTTCATCACGAACATACGACCAAGGAGTTGTCGACTCACAGCGCCGGAAATGCGCGCACCGTGGCAAAACAGTGGTCGAACTGACCTCTTTTTATCGATTTGACGATGTTGGCGGGCTTCCATCCTATATTTGGCCTCAAAGATGACGAGATTACAACAAATAGGACACCAACAGTAGGATCCACACGCCACTCACCGCTTTACTAGTCAGGGTGTACATCTATATGAGGATGCTGGTCTTCGCCGCGTGCAGGGCCTCGAGAACTGCCGAACCGGCGACCTGCGCGTGTTTTGGACCGCCAAAAAGCATGCGCTGTTCACGCGGGTGGTCGTGCAGTAGCGACGGACATGCGTTTCGGAGACCGACGCTACATTGTACCTGCTGCTGATCCTGGCAGCGTGCTTTTCAAGGATAGGGTGCGGGTTCTCGACCCCCCCTCCAACACGCATGATCGCGTTGCTATACAGCCGACAGGAGTGGGAGTCGTCCTTATGGAATTGAAGGCGTGCTTGGAGGGGTTCACGAGGAGGCGCGTGCGGGCGAAGAGGCACACTTTGAGGCCCCCAGTCGCAGCATGGACTGGAAGACAAAATGGCAGCGCGGCGCAACACCGAGAACGATGCAGACAACAGGAGAGCGGTGTGCGCCGAGGGGACTAGCGACACCAGGGAGACGACAGCGACCAAGCGTGGAGCACGACAAGTCGGGGAGACCAGCGACAAAGTGAGCTGGCGCGCGACTTACCCACCTGCGAAGTTCCAGGCACTTGTGAGCGAGAATAATGGATGCCCGAGCGGGAAGTGGGATGACATGTATAGGATTGTATATGTGGACCAATTTGACTAGCTTTTTGTATGAGAAGGCCGCTTGTCGACTTGTGACCCGCGCTCGGTAGCACGGAGAAGCGGGGGCAACGTGGGGTCCCAGAGCGTGGAGGAAGTCGCGTGTCGCGGGATGGGCGATAAGGTGACCTCCTGAGGCCTCGAAAATCAAGGCCAAGACATAATCAGCAGATATCAACATTTTGGGGAAAGCTGCGGGAAATCAAAAAAAGCGTTTCTGACTCGTTCATTGAAAATAGCATCTTGGTTCCTCGTTGAAACTTGAAAAGAACCACAAATGACCAAAATAAAGGCCCAATGTTGACGACGTCCTCAGAGACCAACGAGGAGTCCTGCTCATGCGCTTTGGGCATGGGTCTGACCTGTGAGACCTCCACTTGACCTGCCAAAGGTTCTTCGTGTTGGTTGGGATTCGTGACCTTCGGAGTGTCGCGACGCTGAAATCCATCTCCAACCTTCCTTTCAGCATGCTGGGAGCCAATATTCCGTCCGTCGAGCGGCTTTGTAGTACTGTGCGCTACAGCTTCAGTCGATCTTCTGTGTTCTGTCTCTTTCAGTGGACGCTCCTTGTTTCGTCTTTTGCTGCCCGGCTGGCCACTTTCAAGCGGTCGGCGGCATCCATCCTTGGACGACGCCTGACTTGACTGAAGCCCCTGTGTGTTCACACACACACCGCACTACTCGCATAGGCACTGGGCCAGCAGCAGCAACATGTCGAAGCGCACGCACTCGAGCATGTCGAACGGCGGCGGCGGCCTGCTGGGTAACATGCTCTCGTCGCTCTCGCGCACCAACGAATCCACGCAGTCGGCGCGGCGCGCCGAGGCGCAGGTGGCGCAGCTCACAGCGGGGCGCGGGCAGGCGATCAATGTGGACGGCAAGTCCGTGGCCCCCGACGCCGCCATCGCGCAGTTCCTGCAGGACATGCGCGCGACCATGGACGAGAAAGGCTTTGGCTCGGAGATCGAGGTCGAGCTGCGCTTCGGCAAGATCACGTCGTGTCTGCAGGACGCTCGTTGTCGCCCTTCGCAGGAAGGTATGGATGCTGCGGTCGTGCTCAGTGATGACCAGATGAAGGGCGTGGGCGCCAAGTTCGTGCCCGGTGTGACCGAGAGCGAGTACCCTTCTTTTGTGAAGGGCCTCGAGTACCTGCTCAAGGGAGACGGCTTCGCCGAGCATCTCGAGAAGACGGTCGTGCACAACATGGGCCAGTCGAAGCGCATCATCGAGGAGGTGGACCTGAAGACCGGCGCGCGCGGCACGCCGCAGATCCAGGTGAAGGAGCGCCTCGGCTCGATCGACATCTTCCTGCCGCACTGCCAGTACGACTGCCGCGTGTCGATCTCGTGCGAGTTCCCGCAGCGTGACCTCCAGGGCGGGCTCGCCGAGATGCCCGCGGCCGAGAACATCCGCCACAAGGACCGCACGTCAGCCGTGGGCCGCGAGATGCGTGTGGACCTGACCAAGGTGCTGGAGGAGAGCACGAACAAGCGGTCGTTCGAGGTCGAGGTGGAGCTCAACCAGACCGTCGTGCACGAGTGGCTCAAGCAGCCGGACGACAACGGCCAGAGCTGGCGCAGCGCGACCGTCACGGCGTCGTACCTCTGGAAGATGGTCAAGTACTTCATGCCGAACGCCGGCCAGGCCTTCAAGACGAGCTGGGACTTTGCCGCCGCGACCGAGGTGCAGAACGCGTACCAGCTGCGCTTGGGTGTGCGCGGCAAGTTCAGCGGGACGATGCCCGTGGGCTTTGCGCGCTGGCACATCCCGCTCGTCAAGTCGCGCGAATACTTTGTCTCGGAGAAGACCGACGGCGTGCGGTATTTCCTCGTGGTCGCCGGCGGGAAGACCGTGCTCGTGGACCGCTCGAATGCACCCTTCACGACCACGGGACTGGAGCTGCTCAACATGCTGCTCCCTGAGGGGACGGTGCTCGACGGAGAGTTCGTGGTACGTGGCTTTGTTTTGGCGCTTCTCATGTGATATTGTGGTGGTGAATTGGAGTCTCATGATGCATTTGCTTATAAACTTGTCAAACAGCTGCACCAGAAGGAGAAGCGCTACGTGTTCATGGTGTTTGACATCATCGCCACGGGGACGTCGGCCGACGACTCGCACGTGGACAAGCCCTTCACGGACCGACTGACGATCCTCAACGACTTCCTGTCCGACGAGTGAGCGCCTTCATGCCCGATCTGAACCATGTGAGCTTCACAACCCCAGACTAACCACTGCTATCGCTATGCGTCATGGCAATGTGTATACATGTAGTGGTCCGTACGCCGCCGGGATCCGCGATATGAACATCAACCGCCACGCCGTGCTGCCGATCCTGCGCAAGCGCTGGGTGCCCGTGCGTCACATCACGGACGTCTTCCGCCAGATCCAGCGCGTGCAGAAGCGCGACCAGAGCCTCGGGCGCATCTACAGCGACGACAAGCGCACGCATTACACGGACGGCATCGTGTTCTGCCCGAACACGCCGTACGTGCCCAACACGCACAAGGAGTACCTCAAGTGGAAGTGGTCGGACCTGATCACTGTGGACTTCTTGGCGCAGCTGAGCGAGAGCAACACGGTCGCGCTCACGTGCGGCGGTCCGCGCAACACGCACATCGAGCTCGACTCGATCGTCGTGCTGGACCCGAAGGATGTGCCCGTGGTGCAGAAGATCCTGCAGCGCACGCCCAGTCGCTCGGCGATCCTCGAGTTTGGTTTCAACGCCGACAAGGGCTTCTGGAACTACAAGTGCGCGCGGCCGGACAAGGACACGGCCAACTACATCCGCACGGTGCTCGGGTCGCTCGTGAACATGGCCGAGGCCATCTCGGAGGAGGAGCTGCAGTACCGCCTCACGAACCCGAACGCCGAGCAGTGGAACAACCACATGAAGAAGATGCGCCGCAGCCTCCTGGACCAGCAGTAAGAAGAAGAACGTCCACAGTGCTGTGGATCAAGCACAACGTGGTCGAGAACAGTGCCATGAGCTTCGGCGACGAAACAAACAGAGAGCACGCCGCATTGAAGCCGAAGAGCTCAGTAAAAAAAGCACAATAATGAGGTATGAACGATGCGAGCCACGCGAAATCGGAGACAACCCACAACGGAAAGAGCCTGGACACTACGATAGAAAGTGCCAACGACACGAGAAAACAAACCCAGAGCAAGCAATAGCAGCTTGACGAGCCCCTCATGTTTTCCCGATACCTAGCGCGGACAGGAGGCGAAGAACCAAACAAACAGAACGAATGAACGGAGCACAAGACAAGAACGCGACAGAAACCCACAACTATTTTCTATACATATAAAAAATAAAGACAGCAAGCGAACGAACGAGGGTGTCCCAAGAGCGATGATGACCAACCAGCATACAAGACGACGTGGTGGTGATCTTCCTGCTGTTCATTCGTCTCTCTCTTTCGTTTCTCCACTCACTCGCATGCTCTCTCTCTGCTTTGGCTGGGCACATGCAGCGACTGTATCCATCGGATAAGAGGGCGAGCTGAGGTGATTATAACACGCTTCGCCACAGCTTGTTGAGCAGGTGCATGCACGCCTGGTTGTTCGTCACCCACACGATAAACTGCAGATGTTTGGAACAGAGAGAAATGAGTGTCCTGACCAACGCATTAGTGCGGGATATCAACAACAAAAGCGGTACCTTTGCGCGTTGTGTGGGCGTGAGGATGTTCTGGAGCTTGTCCATCTCCATGTCTAGCGTCGTGTTCTTCTGGATCACCTCGGTCTTGAGCTCGTCGAGCAGCGACAGCGCGTTCTTCAGGTTCTGGCAGATCAGCGAAATCGAGCCTCTGCAATTTTCAACATGACCAACCACATCAAATAAATCAGCACCACAGAAATCACAGAGACCATAAGAAAAAACACACACACACACACAAATAAATAGATAAATAACGCACCTCTGCTGCTGGATCTTCTTCTTCTGCTCCTCGGTGAGCCCGAGCTCCTTGGCGAGGATCACGGGCAGGCTCGTCTCATCCTCCTCGTCCTGCCAGAAGCTGTCGTCCTGGCGCAGCGCCCAGATGCACATCTTGGTAACCTGCGTCGGCAGCAGCAACCGCTCGATCTGATGCAGGTGGTAGCTCAGCGCCGAGCGCCGCCCGTGGCCGTAGTCCGAGTACTGCTCCTTGAAGTTGTCAATCTTCTCCGCGAGCTCCTTCTCGGACGCGCCGCGCTGGATCATCTGCTCGAGCTCCTCGCACACGCGGTTCTTCTCTTTCTCCTCCTGCTTCATGGCCTCCTTGCCGGCCTTCAGCTGCCCGCGCAGCTCCATGTTCTCGCGCTCCAGCTGGCGGCAGCGCTCCTCGACGCCCAGGATGTGCTCGCGCTTGCGACGGCGGCACTCGCGCGCCGACTCACGGTTGCGCTCGAGCTTCTGCTTGCGCTGGATCGACGTCAGCGTGTCGTCGCTGCCGCTACTGGACGCGCGCTCCATCTTCGGGGTGGACAGACCGCCACTGGAAAGGTCCATGAACGACGACGTCCCACCACCACTTCCGATTCCAATTCCAGAGGACTGGTGGCCGCGCTTTGAGAGCGACAGCGCCTGGTTCGCAGACTGCAAATGGCGCAGCAGTCCTTCTTGAGTCGCCGACATCGGCGTGCCGTTGAGGTTCTCCTTGCCCGTGAGCTGCTTCTTCGTCGCCGGTGCCGTCGTCGTAGTGGTACCAGCAGATGAACCGCTTGTTGGGGTAGTCGATCGCGCAGTGGCAGGCACAGGGGAATCGTTCACGCGCTTCTTGCCGCGGCGCTTGGCGGCCGCCGCGAGCTTGTCTGCCGCCGCGGCGCTGCTGTTCCCCATCTGGACTGAGACTTGCAGCGAGCCCGCAGCCGCCGTGGCCGTCGCGAGGCCGTTACTATTCGCGAGCGCCGCCGCGACCGAGCGCTGGATGTGTTGCTGGTGGCTGATGTGGTGGTGATTCTGGAGCGGGTCGACGGTCGTGGGCGCCGTGTTGCTCGCCGTCAACGGGAGCGCAGTGGTGGACTGGAGCAGCGGCGACGAGTGCGCCAGCAGCGACATCGAGAGCCCGCTGGAGCCGACGACGACGTCGTCACCGCCCAGCATGCGGAACGGGTCGTCGAGGCCGGCGCCACCGACCGGCGCGCTCATGTTCTCCGAGTTGAAGAGCAGCCACGAGAACATGTCGCGGTTCGTGGCGTGGAGCAGCTCCATCTCGGCCGCGACGTCCGCGGGCGTGCCCATGTCGGCGAGCTGCAGGATCCCGTCGCCATTCGAGAGGCCGCTATCGTTGACTCCGGTAGCTGCGGCCGCCGAAGCAGCATTCGCACTGGCAGCAGACGTGGGCGAGCCAGCAGTGGTAACGGCGACGCCGCCGCCGCCGAGGTGCGTCGTCGACGTCATCGCGGCCGAGGGCTGCTGCATTACGACGTCCTTCATCTCTCTCGCAGACGTCTGGTTGGGTTGTGGCGCGTCGACCGATTCGAACGAAGCCAAGCTTCTCTTTCTTGCTTCTCCTTCTCCCGGCGCGGTTGACTGGGAATGAGTATGCGGCGGGCAGCCAGCGCAGACAGCGAGACGACCGCGGGCGAAAGCCAAAGCCAAAGCCAAAGCCATAGAGAGCCCAAGCAGAGCTGTTGAAAACTCAACCCCAGCCGTCGACGCTACTGCCCCAATTTGGCACGGATGCTGTCACGCGCCACCGGCTGACCGGCAACCCTAGCGGAACAGCTACTGAAACAGCTCAGTTGAGTAAACTTGAAAGCAAAGCTGATACTTTAGCAGAGACACAATGGATCCGTAGCCGCTCGATAAAGTACGTGTGACAGCGAGGACGTGGCAGGCCGAGAATGCGTGGCCGTGCGAGGCGCATCAAAGCTCAACACTCAAAACGGCGGAGGGAACCGCCATTTGTACCGAAGTTTGTATGCGGGCGGAACGAAAATGGCCGTGCTTCAGAAGAGACACACACGCAGGATGGATGGATGGAGCGAAATGGATGTCTGCGTTACGGTTTCAGACATCGACGTGGATCGGCCTTCAGAATCGGGCAATGAATGCTCAGACAAAGATTCGCGCTTCGCGTTTTCCCGCTTCGAAATTCGACAGCAGGCGAGCGTCACGCCACTCCATTGGATCCTTGATGGCCGCCGCCGCGACGCACGCACGCATACCGTTGAGCCTTCCAATTTCGCGCTCTTCTTGAAGCGCTCATGCTCTCGAGCTCTCTCGTGTGTGGTTTTAAAGCCATTTGCTCGCCAAGTGATTGATTGCCCAAAGATCTGGTGGCGTCCGCGACCCCCAGGTTTTGCTTTGGCTTTTTGCTTTTTGTTCGGACCTTGCCACGACGGCGCCGTGGCCAGGTGGGACGGTTTGATTGGCTGGGAACGGACTCGTGCGACACGCGCACCCGTGACGCGCCTTGTTGGGGTGGCTTGGTGAGGCGTTCTGATTTGCTGAGTCTTCAAGCACCAGCCAAAGCACCAGAACAAACGAGCGCGTGCCACATGCAAAGTGCGCGGACCGCTCGCACTGAAGCGGGCGACGCTTTTCCGAGGTCGATGAGGTGGGAAGTCTCCCAGGCAGGCTGATGCACAGCGCGTCATGTGAGGACGGAGCTCTTCACGCGTGCCCCTCGTAGCGTGACGATCGGTGGCGTGACGGTCTCTTGAGGAAACGCACCGCGCTCAAGGCAACAGCGGCCACTTGGATTGCTCATGGGTGTTTGAGTGAGATCTTCGCGCCGCTCTCGTCCGGCAAGCCTGCACTTGCTCCCGCACGAGCGATGCAGTGCAGATCCATCCGCATCAGATTCAAAGTGTCCATTTTCGAAAGCGCTGAAGGCGGGTCTGGGCGATATGATAACACCCACTTCGCACGCAAGTCCACGGGATAACGCCTTTGATGGACGCGCGTGATGCCCACGTTCGAATTGTTCTCTATCGCTCGCGAGGCTTGGGAGAAGGGACTCGCGCTCACCAAGTCCAGCATTGAGCAGAACGCCCACGGACCATCAACCGTCCTCGGCAGCGCTGGCGGGCACCCCAATCAACACCCCCGCGAGCTTTTACGTGCATTTGTCGCGAGTGAAGGAAAGATCAGGTGGGGCGAGTGAGACCAGGCGAGACACTCGAATCAATGAATCAGGCGGGAGTTCTCCTCCACGGCTTCGGTTTCACAAGCACAATCGAGTTGCGCTTCGTTGAATGGGGGAGCAAAGAGAGAGAGAGCCTGGTCTCCGCAGCCAGCCTGTTGTGCTTGGACGCGCAGCCTGCAAGGGCTGCTTGTCGCGCCGCTGTTCTGCTTGGTCGCGCTTGGGTTTTGCGCGTGATGGTCGAGTGTCGAATGTCAAGTGCTGGAGCATGTCTTTCGATTAATCCTGTCGAACCGGGTACGAGGGTCAGAGATGACGTTTGAGAGGTGATTTTCCCCAACCATCCAGTGCGCCACACTGCTTCGCGCTGGCCTGTCCCTCGCCCGGTTTCTGATCGTTGCGAGTCCGGACGTTTATTTTCAGCCAATCGCGGCGCTCGCAAGCCACGATTGCGTCTGAAAGATCAGCTTGCTCTCAATAGAAGGCCCTGCTTTCGCCCGGCTTTGCGCGCGCGTCGTGCAAGTCCACGACAGGAAAGAACCGAATAGATCCGCTCGCGTTGTAGCGACCTTCGCGCAACGTCGCACTGAAACGTCTCCTTGCTCTGCGGTCGGTCGGCTGTTCATATGCACCGTGTAGCGATTTAAGGCGGCCGGTCGCGTAGGTTGCGCGAAGCGTCCTCGGCGCTCGTCCAGGTCAGAGCTGCAAGCGAGCCAGCGAGCTGTCGTCGTCGTCGGCTCGAAAAGCGCAAGAGGACGGAAAGAACCATCTCTCCCCCCCCCCCGCTCCGCTCCGCATACAAACTCCCATACAATTCCCCCCTCCCCTCCCCCGACCTCCGTCCTCGCAAGTCGCCTCGCGTTACGTGCGGGCGAAAAGTAGTGCGTTTGTTTGTTTTCCAACAGAGAGCGCGCGTGAGAGTTGTCGGCCCGCAGATAGACAGAGCAGTCAGTACGAGCGAGCAAGCGCCATTAGCAAACCCCTCCCTGCGTGTGTCGTCCTCTCACACATCCTCTCTTTCTTACTCTCTTACTCACACACACACCCCTCCCCCTCGCTCACACTCTCGCCGACTCGCGCTCTGCACGTCCATTTCGCAAGCAGCTCGCCACCCCGACAAGCAAAGCAAGCAGCAGGAAAGCAAACGCCAACAGCTACCAATATGGGCAACAAGGGATCGAAAGGCGGCGCCAGCAAGAGCATGCGCCCGCCCGTCAAGAGCGACAACCGCGGCTTCCCCAAGTTCGGCGGCAACAACACGAGCCGCGGCGCGGGCGTGAGCGCCCCCGCGGCGCCATCGTCCAACACGGCGTACAACGGCGGCGCCCCGCCTCCGGCCCCGGCGCAGGGCGTGCCGCCACCGCCCTCCGACGACCACGACTGTACGTAGTTTGTTTCAGTGTGCATTACGAAGAGGGCGCGGTGTCTGACATTCGCTGTCACCTTGTTTTATGTGATTGTTATTTATTTACAGCGGACGGCGAGGACGACTCGGGTCCGGCGGAGCAGGTGTCGATCCAGGACCTCGGCGGCCCGGACCGCCCGATGACCAAGGTCACGGTCGAGGACTTTGACCTGCTCAAGGTGCTCGGCAAGGGTAGTTTCGGCAAGGTCATGATGGTGCGCAAGAAGGACACCAAGAAGATCTACGCCATGAAGACCCTGCGCAAGGCTGCTTTGATCAAGCGCAACCAGGTATGCACGCGCTGCTTTCAGTCGATGAGCTGACTGCAACAAGGGACCAATGCGCTAACGAGTGTGTCATTTGCGTTTCGTGTGTTTGTTAATAGCTGCTCCACACGAAGACGGAGCGCAGCATCTTGCAGAGCATCAAGCACCCGTTCCTGACGAGTCTCTCGTACGCGTTCCAGACGCCGGACAAGCTCTATCTGGTCATGGACTACTGCGGCGGCGGTGAGCTCTTCTTCTGGCTGAAGAAGGACCGTCGCTTCTCGCAGCAGAAGGCGCGCCTGTTCGCGGCCGAGATCATCCTGGCGCTGCAGGCTCTACACTCGCACGACATCATTTACAGAGATCTGAAGCCTGAGAACATCCTGCTGGACCTCGACGGCCACCTGCGCTTGACGGACTTCGGTCTCTCGAAGGAGGCTGTGTCTGGCGCCGGCGCGGTTGGCGGCACCAAGACGTTCTGCGGTACGCCCGAGTACTTGGCTCCGGAGATTCTGGAGAACAAGGGCCACGGCAAGGCCGTCGACTGGTGGAGTCTCGGCACACTCATCTACGAGATGCTCACGGGTCTGCCGCCATTCTACGACCAGAACATGCAGCGCATGTACGACAAGATCCTCAACGCGCCGCTGCGCTTCCCGTCGTTCATGTCCGCGGAAGCCAAGGACCTGCTCACGGGTCTGCTCACGCGCAAGGTCGGCGACCGTCTCGGCAGTGGCCCGACGGATGCCGAAGAGATCAAGTCGCACCCGTTCTTCAAGGGCATCGACTGGGAGGCTGTGATGGCGAAGGAGGTCGCGCCGGAGTTCAAGCCGCCAAACCGCCTGGGATCGATCGACACGAGCAACTTCGACATTGAGTTCACGGGTGAGAAGCCGGTGGACTCGGTGGTGACCACGACGATGAGCGAGACGCAGCGCAGCAAGGCACAGTTCCCTGGCTTTACTTATAACGAGGAGACGATGGACGAGGACCAGAAGGGCCAGTAAGCGCTCCGATACCAACAAGCAAGACATTTAGAGTGCAATTCGAGAGCGATCTCCTGACGGCGGCGAATGCAGAAGAGCGAGCGAGAGAGACGGAGAAAGACGAGAAAAACAAATCAAGACACACACACACACACACACACACACACACACACACACACAGAGCGCAAGTGGAAGTGGAAGAGTTGGTATGTTGCTGTTTCTTTTGTCCAAGT
>JAASFQ010000530.1:0-20159 GCA_023333845.1 Globisporangium polare | reverse complement strand
GGGGACGGGAATTGGTGCGACTGGTGTCGTTATCGGATGTACGCATCGTCCTCTGATCTCCTCCATTCGCGCGTTCCGGATGGTCGACAGCCAGGAGAACCTCGCGTGCTCCCGTTTTTGTATTCAGTGCGATCTTGAGTGTTAAGCCAGAGTCTGGATTGCCTCCATCCTCCTCGACTTCCTCGAAACTGAAGTCGCTGCCGCGCTCGCTTACTGTCGACAGAGGCGCTGCAACCTTCCTTGGACGCTCAGTCGAAGTGGTCGGCATAGAGGACGACGCAGTCTGCATCTTCGTTGACGTTCTCGTTTGTTGCTGTACTTCGGAGGCGGCAGAATGCTCTCTTTCTCAGTGTGTCCTGCGCTTCCAAAGTGCGAGCGAGGAAAGACCGCAAGAGACGAGTGATGGATGGGTGGATGGGAACCATCACTTGTCAACTGTGACGACCTTTCTCAAGTCTGGCTAACAGTATCAGACCCTGCTGAAGCAAGTCACACCATGGCGCACCGTCGTGCGTATCGTCATCATGAGCTTTATGTTGTGTGTATTATTTACGAATAGAGCGGCTGCAGCGAGAACGTGGCGTGGCCGGGCACCACCTCGGCCTTCGTCCCCAGCCTGTGCGCCTGAATGAACGCGGTCGAACCAGAGCCCTCGAGCGAGATGAACGTGACCTCACCACCGAAATACCGCGCAAAGAGCCGCGCGATCGGCAAACCGTAGCCGCCGCCGCTGAACTGCTGGCGGAAGCTGTGGAAGCCGTACGAGTCGCGCGATGGGTACGGCGGACTCGTGGTGTAGTCATAGTGCCAGAGCTTGGACCACTTGGAACGCGGCACGCCCCCTCCTTCGTCCGAGACCTTGATCGTCAAGTCCTCCTGGCCCTGCGAGATCACGATCTGGATCGGCGGCAGCTCGCCCGGTCGCCGGTAATTCCGCACGTCCGGGAAGATTGTCACGCCTTGCACTTCTTGTATCTGTAGTTGACATCATAACATCATAACCTATGAGAACGGGCTCACTAGAATGGCTTGAGCCTATGCATAGACTTACCGCTGGGAGCACAAAGCCCAGTTGCTTGCTCGTGGGGTTCATCACGTTCTCTAAACGGTTCAGGCGTCCCGGTTTCTTCAGTTGCAACCCTTCGTGGTACTCGACCGTCGCGCGCATCGAGTTCTTCACAATCTCAAACACCATGTGGTGCAAGTGCGACTCGATGTAGATGAACGGCGCCGACGTGTTCGCCGCAAGTCGGATCTCCACCTCTGGTGCCTGCCCCTTGTACTTCTTGCAGAGCTTGGCAGCACGCTGGCAGGCGCTTCGCACAGTCGCCTCGACGTTCACGAGCTCTACGCGGCCGCCGACCTGATCGAGCGACTCGACGTGCTGTCCAATGAGCATGCGGATGCCGATACGCGAGAGGAAGAAAGTGTCCAGGCGGTGCATGATGTCCTCCTGGACGCTCTCGAGCTGCAGCGCGTTGCTGCCCAAGTCCGTCGCCTTGATCTCCTGCAGTCCGCTGCAGATGAGTGGCACGAGGTTCGTGCCGCGCCCCTTCGCCTTCTTGATTGCGTCCGTGAACGCCACGTCCTCTTCGGATGTGGACGGCGGATCCATGCTCTTGAGCAGCTTCAGCTCGTTGCAGTACACGTCGATGGCCTTCTGCACCGACGAGGTCTTGCTGAGTCCGATGGGCAAGTCCGAGAGCTCCATGATCGCACTGTCGAGAACGCACACACATACGGGAGACAAGAAGCTATTAGAAACCAGGAGCTCATTTATGAGACAGCAACGACAGCATTGGTACCGTGCGAAGCGGATCTGGAGCTCGTTGTGCAGGAAGCTCGCCGACACGAGGCGCAGCTTGTCACCCGCGGCCGCAAAGGACTTCATCTGTCGTAGACTCAGCGGCGTCGGCTGGTGCGCGGCCAGTTCGCGCACTTCGTCCATCGAGATCCGCGCGTTCTTCCTGCGGGGAGGTGAGCAGCAAAGCAGCGAAGAAAGATCGCATGGTCAGCATAACGACAGCCAAATGAGCGCAGGAGACATATACAGCAGCACACACCTGGTGGCGAGGCACCTGACGCCATGTCTCCGCGTCAGAGCGCTGATGTGAGGGACGTGCACGCGCATGGAGGCTCGAGTGGGAATGCGGAGAGCTTTCCGCAGGTTGTCTGCGGAGGGCAATGCAGCTTCCTTCAAATGCCGATCCTCCCGCTACTACTCGCCTGTTTATTCTAGCTACTAGCTCATACACGGTAGACCTTACTAGCTTCAAGGTCAGTCGGACTTTGTAACGCACGATAAATATGCTACAGCTACGCTACGCAGCTTTGGAGGCCAATAGTTTGCTTGAACAAGCTGGGCGTGAGGCAATCTGGCTCCAATAGAAGCCCCTGTTTGCGCCACAAGAACTTTTTCGTGTGAGACGTGAGCGGCAGGCAGGCCACCAAAGTTCAATGCTGCGTGCGACTGGCACTTCGCATTGAGCGCTCTGCGCCAAATGCCCACAGTCGCAGGACAGCATCCAGACGCTGGCAACAGCTCGCTCGTGCACCTGCTTGCTTGGTTACTCGTGAACGCACTGGAGAACGAATAATCACGACAGACTGTGTTGTGAAACACACTGCGTTGATTTGCTAAAAGCAGACCTCAATACTTCACCTGTGCATGGCACTCTCGTTGACATCAATCATCGTTCATCATTCTACACACACGCGTTACTCGCTTTCATCTACCACATCATGGTGAGCAAAGGCTTTCGTCGGCGCTGGAACGTTGTAGACACTCTTCCGAGGCTTGGCCCGAGAGGGACTCGTCGGCGTCCTCGATTGCGGCTGCACAAACAAATCAGTCAGTGCACACACATTTGATCGCACGAGCCAACGCAAATAAAAGTCACTCACCCTTTGCCCCACACTCGGTGCTCAGGCTTGTGGCGCTCCTCTCGCGCTTTCTCGCAATGCGTCGAGTCTCATTCTTCTTCGCAGGAGATGACTCCGAGCCACTGGTGCTGCTTACAGACGCACTCGATGAAGTATCTTCGACTGCGAGCTCGACGTTGTCAATCATGCTGTAGTACTGCCGATAAGCAAAGCAGGACCACACAACAGTGGTTGAGTGACGTATGAAATGCAGACGCTCTAGAAATGGATAGCACATGAGCTCAGCGTGACGCACCGACGCCATGAGCTGCAGTGCCTGCTGCTCCTTCGCCTGGCGCTCTTTCTTCTTCGCGCTCTGCTGCTCCTCGCCCAGCAGCTCCTCGAGCGACAGGTTGCGCTCAATCGCAGACGGGAGAGATCTTCTCTTGCGGCGCGCTTCCTTCGGCATCTCCACTTGGCTTTGGCGCATGCGCACGTCTCTCGTCTGGGAGTCTGCGTCACAAGAAATGAGCTCAAAAGCTTTTCGACACGTTCCCGCCAAAAACAAAATGGTGTGGACCACGATTATTGACACAAAAAGCTGCTTCTTTTTCCTTTAAAAAAAAAGAAGAAAAAGATCCCCACAAAACGAAAAATGCAAAACACATCACCCACACCTCGCTCACGATCGACGGACACTTCGGTGCTTGGCGATGGCGACGAGAAGCCCTTCCTGCTGGTACCAGAGCTGCGTCGGATACGCACCGATGGACGTCCCGATCGTTCCGTTCACTTTCATCAGCAAACCGGAAGTCGCAGAGCGGAAGAGCGCGGCGATCGCCTCGGGGCTGAAGAAACTGTCCACGTCCGCGTGCATGCACTCGCCAACCGACGCCAGCGGACACATCGGCAGCTTCTCCTCACAGTGAACTCCCTGACAACAGGTAAAGCACCCGTTCGAATTCGCGGGGACAAACATCGGAGAGAACTGTGCAGGCGCGAAGTGAGCGAGCGGCTCGCTGTAATACTTCTTGCAGATCAGTGCTCCGTCCACTGGAAACCACAACGTCAAGATGCAGCACAACATCAGTGTTGTCAGTTGTCAACACGAGCTCAATTGCAAAAGAGCGACGTCAGAACCACAGTACACAGCAGCACTCACCCTTCGTCTGATCTTCACATGGATACAGCTGCAGATCCACCGCCGTCACGGTGATGTTCTCACTGAACGGGTTCTGCAACTTCAGCGCTGTCGGAATCTGCATCAAGTGGAAGATCGAAGGCGTGTAGAGCACAGACGAAGTCACGAGCGTCGGCGTGTCGGGGAACAAGTCCGCCAGTGTCGGCAGGCTCGATGGGATCGTCAGGGCTTTCAATGCCGGTTGCAAGATGTCCAGTGTGGTGCTCTCACTGGATCCTTGAATCTCAATCTGTGAATAATACAACAAAGTTAGTCACCACTGTTTGACAATCGTGGGTACAAACGCATGCTCACAAACCTTTTGCGCTTTGCCATCGGTGAAGTAGCCCGACACGAAGTTGGAGAGGAAGCGTTCTGCTGCCGGGATGTCCGAAGCCCCTGGCTGAAAGTCAAATCTGCCGCTGAGAATCGTCTCTTCGCCGCAGCACTTCAGCGTGAAGTCGACGATCTCCGCGACTCCCATTCGCGCATTCTCGAACAGCACGTTGAATCGAAGTGTTCCCAGCTTCGTCTGCACTACCGACGGGTTTTGGATCAAGAACTTCATCTTCAACACCATCGAGGAGTCGAGTCCGCGCTCGATGTCGACGCCCAAGATCTTCACTGGAGGGTCTTTGAACGAGTTCATCCCAGGGATGATCGGCGCGCCTTCGATCGGGATGTTCTCGAGAGCGAGCATCCCCATTCGTGTCTCCACGTACGGGAAAGCACCTTGGTTCTTCTTTGGGTCAGATGTCAGTCGCATGACAATGCCTGCTTTTTTCGTGAGAAGGTCCGTGATAAAGCCAGCCATGCCCGTGATCTCGTCGTTGTTGCTGAACTCGATCGGGTAATATCTGCTCATGTTCAGTCGGAAAGCTCCGCCGTCCGCTTGGTTGAACTCGCACGTCTCTCTCGTCGAGACCAGACCACCAAGCGGCTGGTGCTTGTCGCTCTCCATGGTTAGCGCCATCGACAAGTTCGAGATGTCCAGAGGAATCTGGATTGACGACGGCATCTTCACTTGGGCATACAAGCTTGTTCGAATCAGCATCTGCGTGTTCGTTCGGCTTGACAATCCCACGTTCCGGAGGTTGGTAGCTTCATCGTCTTCCTTCAGAATGACGTCCAGTCGGGTCATGTTGATGTTGGAGATCAGCTGAAAGCCTGACGCCACTCCAGGGAACACCGTGCTGATCTTCATTCCGACAAGAGCTTTTTGCAGCCAGATGCAGTCAGCATACTCGGATGCAGTGATCACCACCGCAACCTTGGAGGGCTCGCCGCGAAGGTACATCGAGAAGAAACCCGCCACCGCAGCGCTCACACGGCCGCTTGCATCCAGCTCTGGAAGCAGTTTGCCAGCCATCTGGAGTCGGTTGTCTCCGGGTTTCAGGTTCATCGCGCCATACAGCGAGCCAAGCGTTTCTTCACTGCTGCCCACTTCGAGATCCATCTGGAGAACGCCGATGGAGACTGCGAAGAGCGACGGATTCCAGATCGAGATGTCGGTCTGGATGGCTTCCCCATGCTCATCAGGCTTGCCCTTTCCTGGCAATAGGAAGTCAACGATGGACACGTTGTCGAAGTTGTTCATACCAGGAAGTGCCGACGTGACATCGATCGGCAGTCCAGAGAGTTTCAGTTCGTCTGTTGCGAATACAAGCACACCGCGTTAGTAAAACAAGCAACAAGTTCACGTCAACATCCACAAACCACTCACTCAGTGCGCCGTCAGCAACCACGTTCAAGTGACCCTCGAGTCGTAGCTCCACGACATCCTTTGCCACCGAGTCGCGCACAAAGTCACCAAATGCGGCGCCCTTCTTGTCAAACACAAGGTCCGTCGAGCAGTTGACCGAGATGTTGCTCCTCTCGATGATCCGGCCGTTCAAGATGTCAACTTTGAGCGTCGACAGCTCGCCGAGAAGCACTTCGTCGAGTCGCTTTCGCGCGTAGAGCTTCACGGTCATGTGCACCTCACGCAGCGTCAGCGCCGAGTTCGGACCCAACGGACTGGTTGCTTCGACTGCGACGGCAGTGTTCAACCCCAAGTGGACGTTCGCTTTGCCCTTTTCGGGTGCATCCAGTGAGATGCTGCTGAAGAACATCCGTCCGATCAGCGGCTCTTTCTGCGGCGGAAGAATCGCGGGAATCGCCAAACTCTGCATTGCGCGGTTGTAAATCTCCACTGAGGTTGCCTGCGGCTGGCACGAGACGACCGTCATCGCGGATGGCGTGTTGCTCAGGTAGTTGGAAATGAGTCCACTGATCGCGTCTTGGTACGTCCCCATCATTTCGCCTTCGAGCTCCAGCAGGTTGTAGCCAAACGCGCCGTCCTTCAGCTCCTTGATCGAGGCACAGTCGGGATGCGAAGGGTCCGTGCGTCCAACGTCGATGCTCGTGTTCTCTGCAGTCGCCAGCTTCGCCACCAGACTTTGACTGCCAACCGTTGGGTAATGCGCTCGTAGACAGAGCTTCCCCACAGGATGCAGCGTCGTGATCGACGGGTTGTAGAGACACGTGCGAATCTTCGCGATCACCTGTGTTTGCGTCGACGCGGTCATATCGATGCCCGCGATGTGCATCTTCTTCATGCCGTCCATGCCTTTGAAGCTCAGCGTCTTGCTGAACGGGATCGCATCCAAGTCGAAGGCGATAATCCCCCAAAGTAACCGGACCTTGATGCCAAGCGCGCCGTCGAGCTTGTACTGCACATCAGGCTTCTGGATGATGTCGCCGGCAAAGGCGTCCCATGCTGTGCGGTTCTCGATCTTCAGCGTCGAGTTCGGAAACACGATCACGTTCTTGCCATTGTTAATCGCCATCGCAGGGGCCGCGAGCGAGCCGACCGCGTGCTCTCCGCTCTCGCTTGTATACAGCAGCGTGAACTGCGCGGGCTCGATCTCCACCGAGAACGCCGACGGAGACGTCAGCGAGAGCGTGATGTTGAGCGTGACGTTCGTCGTCTGCGGGTGCGTGAGTCGCATCTTTGAGATGTCCATGTTCGCGTCGCGGATGGAGCTCGTCGCGATCTTGCGCACGGGGATCTTGGCGAGCGCGTGCAGCAGGAAGAGCCCCGCGACCACGAGCACGCTGACCCCGAGCCAGCGCACCCACTTTGGCGCAGACGTCTTGCTCGCGCGCTTGTCGCTTGGGCTGCGGCCGAGCGGCTGCGCGGCGCTGCTCGCGAACGGCAGCAGCGGCTCGTGCGCGTCGTCGTCGCTCAGCTCGTCGTTGCGCTCCTTGGCCATGGCGCGCGACAGCATCTTTCTCCTCTCGTGTCGTCTTCCTTCTCTTCTTTTGGCTCGTGATGGCGGACAGGAATGAATGGCATCATATCGGGAGACTTCAACGGGGTTCTCGCTGAAAACCTATCGAATAGGCTACGATGTCGGAGAGGGGGTTTGAAGCGAGAATCAGGAATCAGGTATCGGTTTCAAGAGGGGCGTTGAAGACAAAGAGAGAGTCAGCCATTGATCATTTTCCTGGCGGACATGGCGTCACCAGCACTGCGTGGCGACGGCGACGACGAGCCTCACCAGCAGCAGCCGTCGCGAAGCCGGCATCCCCGCCGATATGCTCCGTACAACACCGCGCATGAACGCTGGCCAACGTGCGTTGCTGATGCGGTCGACAAGGCGCTCCAGCGCGGTCCAGACGGACGTCAGCATGAGGACCAGTCCGCGGCGCCGATGATGCGGAGGCGGCGGCTGCTCGCGTCCAAGGTGGAGCTCGCGGAGCGGAGCGCCATCAACATGGCAGTGTATATAGAACGTCGCGCGGTGCTGATGTGGTCGTCGAGCGCTGCTACAGATGCGCTCTCTGGTGCAGACGGGGGTGCTTGTGAGCTGGAAGATGCAGATGACGCCCAGGACGAAGAAGACGACGATGAAGGAGGGTGGACGATGTGCTGCATTTGCTTGGAGAAAAACCGACCGAATGACGTGCGACACCCAGTGGAAGCTTTACAGTGCGGCCACGTCTTTCACCGCGACTGCATCACCCAGTGGATACGCTACAAGCGCTGCTGTCCCGTGGATCGCCTTGAGTTAGCTGATGAATGCTCATGACAGGGAACACGATAGCAAATCATTTTGTACTGCTTATTATACTTACCTTAACGCAAACATATATGCGCACACGTCACCAACTACTAGCTAGCTCTTACAACTCACCATCAATATGTTCATTTCATGGTGATCGCCTGCACGATGGCCTCCTCGCGTGCGTCGTTGGGGATGTCATCGTGGTGATTCAGCGCATTGGACGCCACCATCGTCTCGCGCACGCCGTTGCACGAGATCATGACGCACTCGTACATGCCCGCAGCCTCGGCCGGGTCGATCTCGTTCTCCTCGATGTAAAACCCGTTGTCTGGCCTCTCGATCCCCACCAAAGGGCTCGCAGCCAGCCGCTTGGCCGATAGAGTAACGCCATCGGCGCCATACACCGCGACCATTTTCTCGAACGAGGCCTCGCGGACATTGTAGCTGCTGCAGAGCAGGCACGAGAAGAGGATGAACGGGTCCATGGGACCAGACGACAGTGCTGATACAGGCGCAAAGTGCACGAGGTACTCGCGGCTCAGGTGCGACACAGCCCCGCAGTTGACGCAGACGCAGATCGTCGGCGGGTTCTTCTGCTGGTAGTGCAGGTAGCCGATGACGCTCGCGAGCACGCGCTCCAGGGACGATGCCGAGTCAATCTGGTACGTGACGTCCACGAGAGTATTTGTGAGTGTGCGCAGCTTGAGCGTTACGATCTTCGCACGGAAGGACGGGATGAGCGACCCGATCGCCACGAGGTCTGGCAGACCGCGACGGATGCAGATCGGCGTCTCGCGGTCGCTTGGGTGGACGACCTCGACAATTTCATGTGTCTGCAACAATTTTAGCAAATTGACAAAACAGTGTTGCGTTGGGCCATGGGAGACGGTCATAAAGTATAGAAACAAACTCACAACGTACCTTAATGTCCAGCGTGGCCGCGACGCCGTCAATGCCAAGGAGGAGGTCGTACTTGCTCGCGTCGGCGGCATTCAGCAGCACACGCACGTTTAGCGTGCCATTGCCCATCTGCAACATTGTCAAAGCTCAGTCATTAATGATCTCTTCAACCTCGAATTCCAGCACAAGAGACCTCCAACAGCGTTAAGCATGACAAATGAAAACCCCACCTGCTTGGAGAGTCTGCTCTGGCCCACCGAGCGATTCGCCATCAGATCCACGTCGTTCACGGTCGATCCGTCGCGGAAGAGCGCGTCCTCCTCTTCAAAGTCGCGCATAAAGTCGCTCGCCGTGTACTTCCGACTCCTTCGACCCGTCTCGCTCGAACTGTCGTCGCTGTCTTCGTCGGACGAGCCTATCACATCGCAACAGAGTCCAAGATCAGCTCGTTATTCATCAATGGCCGCCCAGAAAAGTAACAACAACGTACCAGCATGCTCGACGCGCGCGTCCACCAGGTCGGTGTCCAGAATCACGAGAAAGTCTTCCTGATTGCGGAAGAAATCGTCGACCGTGCGGAAAATCTTCCCACCCGCGACGTCGTCCTCGTCGTCGTCTTCCATTTGACAGGCGGACAGCTCACTGTCGTCCATCGCTCCAGCCATTCGAGCTGAGCTGTTAGAGCGACTGCCCATTGCAGAAGAGGCAGGGAACTGCTGCTGCGGCTGACGGAAACGAGGCGAGAGCACGGACGCGGGCTTGCGGATCTCCACGAGGTGAGGCGTCATGCCCTTGCAGGCTGGTAACACGGGGTACGTCAACACGAACTTCCCATCATCACCTGAGTTGCTATTGGCGGCCATAGGCTCAGTCAGAACAACAGGCGCGTCACCCCAGCTTGCCACATTGCTCTCCTTCTCAAATGTGCTTTGCAGTCGTCGGCTCTTCTTCATGCTGAGTAGCTCTGGTGCGCTCCACGGTTGTCCGTCCAGCTCCACGTTTCCGCCCAAGTAGAACAGCACCTCTCGTCGATAGTCGGGACGCCTCGCGATCGGATTGTGCTGCAAAATCAGTCTTTTCAGCTTCTTCAGGTGCACGAGCAGCTCGACGTCCGCCATGAGGTGGATCTGGTTGTGCGAGACGTCCAGCACTTCCAGACCTGCAAGCGCTTCGAGTCCGCGCAGCGACTTGATCTTGTTCACCGACAGGTCAAGCTCTCGTAGATGCTGAAGCGACTGGATCGGCGGCACATCACGGAGCTTGTTGTGGCAGAGGTGGAGCACCTCCAGTGTGGACGTCTTCAGGGGCGCTTCGAAGCTCTGGATGCGGTTCCAGCCCAGATCCATGCGCTTGACCGCCTGCAGCTGGTTCACCGACTTGTCGACCGACAAAAGCGCACAGCAGTTGATCTGCAGCGTCTCGAGGCTTTTCCACACAATGAACGAGCTCGCGTCATCTGTGCTCTGTGGGGACAGGATCTGCCGCAGCTCGTCCATGTCCGTCTGCTCGATGTGCAAGAAGCGCAGCTGCCGCGCGAAGAAGTGCACGTTGCGCAGCGCCGTGATCTGCGTCTGCAGCACCTCGATCGAGCACAGCGACGGGAAGATCTCCATCTCGATCGCCGTGCGCAGCCCGGACTGCTGGTGCAGCCGCAGGCAGCGCACCTCGCGGAAGATCGTCGAGAGCTTGAGCACCTGGATGTGCGTGTTCATCTTGATCTTCATGCTGCTCTGCGGCTGGATCGTCCAGGCCTGGATGAGGTTCGTGTCCCCGTCGCGCTTGGGCTCGAGCGCCTCGTGCAGCCGGATCGCGGCGTAGTTGATCTGCTTGGCGCGCAGCACGAGGAAGCTCTGGTCGAGGAAGTCGATGCGCTCGAGCAGCTTCTCCTGCAACGTCGTGAGGAAGAGCTCCTCGTCGTCCTCGTCCTCGACGTCGATCTCGATGTCCTCCGCGCGCATCTGATCCCACTTGCGCTGCAGCGCCGCGCGCCGCGTCTCCTCGCTGCTGCGCATCGTCGGCGAGAGTAGCGCCGTCATCACCTCGAAGCGCTCCATTTTCGGCTGTCTGTATTCGTCGATGGCCGGGGTGCTGTATTATACAGCAACCGCACATTCGGCTTTGCATTTCCTGTATAATACGGTAGCAAGTGGAGTATACCGTCATTACGAACCGATTTGTCAAATACGGACGTATCTCTATGGGGTTACACGAGTTACGTCCTCCTTCGAATAGAGATTGTATCGGAAGAATCCTCGAACACCATGAAAGGTCGGTTTGTATCGGAACTGCTCATGGACGAGCCTTTCATGGTTTTCGAGGTTTTGTGGTCTTCATTTGTTTGTCACCATTTTGCCACATCGATAGCCTTTTCGTGAGCAAATCTGGATTCCACCCAAGTGCGAACATCATCCTATTCCATTTGGATTTCTGTTTGACTACCAAATCGGACATTTATCCCTTTTTTTGATTTGATTTTCTCAATCTGTTTCCAACTTGTTGACTACCGTGTAGAGTGATGGTCGCCAGAGCGATGGCTGAGTCGAATCGGTACTATTCGATACTTCAGCTGTTAGATACCATAGTATTTGGTACCTCAAGGGGCAGATTCTGTAGTATTGAATACTCCCTTTTCTTCCTCCCCCTTCTTGGTCGAAGAGAAAGCGGCGGCGCGCTGGGGAAAAAAAAAGCAGAAGCAGCAAGCAGTCGGCTCGCGGAGGCAGCAAGCGAGCAGCAGCAGGAAGAGCGACGCGCTTGACGAGACGCAGACACAGACGGCTGTTGTGTGAAGGGCGTTCCAAGCGAGAGAAGCAAGAGAGAGAGAGAGACGGCAGGGAAACGAAGATCCATCGCCGCTTTTTCACACCCACATCCAGACAAAAAAGTATCCACGCCTTGCCTTTCAGCCTTTTGCAGCGGAAAGGAAGAAGAGGGCGAAGAACAACCGCAGAGGAACGCGATTGCCGAAGTAGCAGCGACGGCGACGACGAGCGACGCGCGAGACGTGACGTGACGACGATCGCCTGCAGCCGCCAGCTTCGCCAATCGCCGTTCACGCACCCCCAACGGACAGCATTCCCAAGCGCGCCAGCTCCAGTAGCTCGTCCTCCAGCCCGACGACGAAGAAGTCACGCGAGGGCAGTGCGGACACAGTAGCAGGTGCGCCACTACCGACGAGCCCCGTTACCCAGTTTTGCCCCCCGCCCGCCACGGAGAAGAAGCATCACCTGCACGAGATGGAGAGATCGCCCGCGGACCAGAACGAAAACCAGAAGCGGCGCAAGAAGTCGCAGGAAGACACAGCCAACGGTGCGTTTTGTGTTGGGTGTTTGTATGTGCATTGTGGATAGCGAATTGTGGATCTCACGAGTGTTGTCTATTGTGTTGCTGGCTGGCTGTTGTTTGTACCCACTATAGACGACGAGATGGAGGAAGAAGAGCTCGAGCTGTTCCACATCGTGCAGGAAGATCTGCGGCTAAAGTCCACGGTCGGGTGGCAGAACGCCGTCAAGTCGCTCAACTCGGCGCTGAGCCACATTGAGCGGCCCGAGAGCCAACTCTTCCTGGAGTACGCGTTCCCAAAGATCAGCAGCATTATGCTCGATCAGCAGTACGTATTTTGATGGCTTGTGTGCACGTGGCTGCCTCCTGATACGACGCGTCTAATGTACTGACTTGCTTGTCTGCTATCGTATCTTGCAGCTCCAGCAAGATCGGGTCGTTTGAAAAGTCGTGCGTGACCCAATGCTTGTCGGTGTCCATCCCGTTGATCGTGACGCAATTGAAGATGGGCAAGCACTTCCAGGCGCTCCCGGTGCTCGTGATGGTCTTCAACAAGAAGAAGACGTTCTACAAGGACCTGCGCACGTCGGCGATGATCGGGAGCTACTGGAATAAAGTGCCAGGCGCGCCCGAGGTGCGTGCGCAGTGCATCGCCGCGTTCTGCGAGCTCCAGGGGTTCGACCTGCTGCTCAGCACGCTCGAGCAGATGATGGTGAGCAGCAAAGAGGACGAAGATCTGGAGGCCGCGATGGAGAGCGAAGACATCCGCATCCTGCTGCAGGCGCTGCTCGAGTTCCGCACGTCGATCGCCGATACGATTTGTACAAAGATATGTGTGTTAATTATGACGTATTTCACGAAAATCCCGGACTCTGTGCTCAAGAAAGAGTCGAGCGACGCGGTCGGGGCGGTGCTCGCGATCATCCGGCGGCTCGTGGACTCCGGCGTCGTCTCCGCGGCGGCGATCAACAAGCTCTGGCTCGAGCTCACGCAGCGCTACGTCGAGTCCACGTCGCTGCCGCTGCGGCTCTTCGGACTCGAGCAGATCAACCTCATCGTCAACTGCGCACGCGCCTCGAGATCCTTCCCGCCGCGCTACATTGTCCGCAACGCCGGCACCGCGATGCTCAACGGCGTGTACGTGCTGAAACCGGACTCGACCACCGCGACGTACGTGTACCAGCGCGAAGGGACCGATCAAGTGTTCACGCTCTTCTGCTGCACGATGAAGAGCGGCTCCAAGTGGTGGTTCATCTCTGAAGCGGACAAGATGCAGCCTGGCTCGGACCAGGATATCGACTACTACCAGCATCAGTCCCAGTACGAGGAATACCTGCCACCAACGCACAACTGGGTGCCGACGGGCAAAGGTGTGGCGCCCGCGCCAGAGTTGATCCCGGAGATGGTGCTTGATAGCAGCGACGAAGACAAGACACGGCTGGACTACATCCTGAGCTCCTGGGTGTTTGAGAAAAAGGTCGTCGAGGAGATCTTTGGTGACCGCATCCATCGTGAGGTCGTGTCGAGAAGCGCGCTGCTTGTCAAGTTCCTAGCGGAGACGAACAAGCTGAATGCGCACTACCTGGACGTGATCTGGCAGTCTTGTATCCAGAAAGACCAGACTCTGGTGGACGAGATCCACAATCTCCTGATCGCGACGGTGCCCTACTTGACGAACGAGTTGCTACTGCACCTGGTGGAGAGCATCCACGAGTCGCTACGTGGGAACCTGCGTCGCAACGAACAGTTTCCGGAGCTCATGGCGTTCCTGCAGCGACTGGCGACGGGTTCACCAAGTTTCCTCATGGATCGAAGCTCCGAAGTCACGACTGCGATCTTGCAATTGCTGTGGTCGATCCAGATGCATTGCAGCATCGCGAATGTGCGGTTAAGTCGCAGTCTGCGCGATTTCTTTCAAGAAGGACTGCGAAGCGAGTACGGCGAACCGCTGCGAAAGGTTTTCCTGAGCGAGTGCATTGAAGGAATCAAGCGATCGTGCTTCCCGCCGACGGGGTCTACCCCTACTGATCCAGTGGCACTGAGCTCTTCGGCAGACCGAGACACCGTTGCGTCGAAATCGCTCGAGCTGCTCAAGTTTCTGATCGACTCGTACCGAACCGACCAAGCGCTAATTGTCGAATCTATGGATGCGGAGCACGGACTGGTGTCGTTGCTGTTTGACGAGCTCGCTGCTTTTGTGCAGCGATGTCCCGAGAAGCAGAGTTCGAGCTATCGCACATCGATCGGCCACCGACTGGAGCTGATTCACTACGTGCACGTCAAATCTCCGAAACTGGAGCTCACGGTCCCGCAGATCGACCGCTTGTGGAATGTGCTGTCGTCGTCGCCAGCCGAACGAGAGTTTTGCCTGATCTTCTTCAACCAGACGAGCGTGCGAGGCCAGCAGTCGCAGCTCCAGAGTCAGCAAACGGTTGGAAATGGAAGTGCGGCTTCGGCGTCGATCGGCACGATCTCGACTGCGTTCAGCATGGACGTGTGTCTGCACATCTTCAACGAGCTGCTGTGCAAGCAGACGGACTTCAAGACACTCGGGTGCCTGGGGTACAAGTGCTTCCACACGTACTTTGTGGGTCTGAATGCGCACCACAAGTTGCAGCGTGGTAGTCTCACGACAAGCAAGGAGAACATGCTGGACGTGCTTGGGATCGATGCGTTGTGGCGCATTGCCTTTGAGGCTCCCATCGATGTCTCGGAGCTGGCAACGAAGGAGCTGCTGCGTGTGTACGAGCGATTCTCGGACGACATGGGCGACGATGACGAGTATGCGGACACGAGCGTGAAGGATTTCCTGCACCGGGTGTTCCAGAAGCTCTCGGACGTTCACGACAGCTCTGTGGAATCGCTCAAGCTCGTGCAGCAGTGCACGAATCTTTTGAGCGGTCTAGTGACGAATCCTAGGAAGAAGCAGCAGTTTGTCGCCCACGGGATGACTGGACGGGGGGCGTATTTCAACGTCAAGATTGTCGCGCAGCGGATTCCGACGTCCTCTGGCAGCAATTCCGGAGGAATGAATGGCCCCGGTTTGTCGCCGAGTGGGAATCAGGAGAACGCGATTCGCACGACCCAGGCCATGGTGTATGCGAATCAGACTCTCTGGCTGTTCCGAAAGCAGTTGGAGAAAGTGGCGGGGCATCCGTTGCAGCAGACCAAGATCCTCTCGGGCGGCTCAGCGATCTCGGGAGACCACAAGACGCTCGCGGAGCTGAACATCAACGAGTCAACTGAGCTGCGCGTGCTGCTGTTCAACTCGATTGTCCAGCGAGGGTCGTTAGCGTCTGACCAAGACCATCCGATGACACCGGTGGGGGACGCAGCAGCCGAGCACCATCCTGGATCGATCATCGCGCGCGACGGCTCGTACTTTGAGATCCTCTTCCGGATTCTGGACATTGTCGCAGGCCAGCCTGTGCACGCGTCGCTGTGGAACTTTTTGAAGAAGATCCCGACTGTGGCAGAAGTTCTGGATCGAGTCTCGAACATTGGTCTCCAGGACAGTTGGGACGACGATGTAAACATGAGCGCGCCAACTGAGAATGCGGCAGAAGGGAACGGGAAAACGGAAGACTGGTCGGCGTTACTGAAGACCAAGTCGCACCACAAGGCGATCTACACGCTACAGATCATGGATGCACTGCTGCTGCCAGCAGACAACACAAAGATCGCGTTCGCTCGCTCGTACCTGCGACGTTTCATCCACGGCGGTGGCTTCCACGAGGTGTTGTCGTACTTTGTGAAGGCGAATTTCCACACGAGTTCGTTTAACGAAGGAGCGGCCGTGGCGCTGCGCATTCTCAAGTTCTGCCTCTTTGACTCGGGCCACAGCGAGTTGTACTTTTCGTTCGTGGGCTCGAACGAGGCTGAGGAGGCAGACTACACTGTAATTTCCCCTCAAGTGGATGCTGCAGCGGCGCCCAAATCGAAGATCGTCATTGAACAGAGCAGTTACGACAGCTTGGTGCAGAAGATCTCGGAGCTCGTCGTGTCCGAGTTCAGCCGATCGCAGGAAAACGCTGACAAGAAGATCACGCCCCGTATCCTCATCGATGCGATCAAGACGGTCGACTCGATCGTGTCCATCGCGAATGAAGCTGCGGACAAGTACATGGCGTCAGTGGAGCTCCAGAATCTGATCGCGACCGTGTTGATGCGAAGCGACTCGGACCAAGTGCGCGAGCAGTGGCTCTCGTCTCTTCAGTCGGTCTGCAAGGCGTCGAAGCAGGCGGCGAACTTGGTCTTCGAGAAAATGATCGCGTCGATCGATCACATCGAATCTGTCGTGGTATCCTGTGATCAGTACTCTCGTATGCTTCGCTTCTTGGCTCAAGTGGAAGACTCGTCGTTGATTTGCAAGGCGCTGGCTCAGACGGTGCTGAACAAACTCCGTGCTGGGTTCAGCAACAAGTTTCTGGCCTGCAATGAACGCTCCGTGGAGGCTCTGATCGGTTTCCTGGAGTTCCTACGCGATGCGCTGGTCTTCAATGTCGAAGCGCGAGAAGAACTGGCGCGTGGCGTGGTCGAAGTTGTCTACGAAGAGTGTTTGTTCACCCTCCCATCTGTCGACCGACAACGGTGTCCACTGTGTGTCTCGCTTGAGACACGCCGACCTGCGTTCAAGCTGCTGGCCACTGCGATTTCCTCGAATGCTGGCATTCTGCAGGACCTGCAGGTGCGTCTCAGCCGATTGTTTACGAGAAGCGACACGCTCCAGTTCAAGTGGGGTCAGGAGAGCAACGTGGAGACCCGTGGCATCGGCGAGCACGTGGGACTGAAGAATCAGGGCTGCTCGTGCTACATGAACTCGTTCCTGCAGCAGATTTTCATGCAGCCGACGTTGCGACAGGGGTTACTGGCAGCGAAGGTTGCACCTCGACCACAACCGAAAGAGCCAACGAAAGCTGAGGTCGAGAAGGATCCGAAACGACTCGTGGGCTTCCGTGTGGCAGTCGAGTGCGTCGGCGGCCGTGTGTACGAAGCGAATGTTATTGGCTACGACGATCTGAGTGGACACCACACTTTGCGCTACGACGATGGTGGCGAGGCGAGCTTTGTGCTCTCCGAGGGACGTTCAGGAAACGAGAATGGACGGTATGCGGTCTTACAAAGCGAGTTGACGGGCACGGAAGCCACACTCGAAGTGCTGCGCCAGGTGCAGCGCACGTTCTGCTACCTTCGCGACAGTGAGATGCGGTATTTCAACCCGAAGGCGCTCGTGGAATCGTGCAAGTGCCTGAACCTCGAGTTCTCCGTGTACCAACAGAACGACGCGAGTGAGTTTTGCGACAAGCTGCTCGATCGCCTCGAGACTGGACTGAAAAACACGCCCCAGGGTCCCAAGTGCCTCCAGACTGCGCTAGGTGGCAAGCTGATATCGCAGAAGTTGCCGAAGGACTGCGGCCATCGCTACGAGCGCGAAGAGCCGTTCATCCGTCTTGAGCTGCAGATCCGAGGCAAGGAGAGCATTGAAGAGTCACTCTCGGGCTTCGTGGAGGGCGAAGTCATGGACGGCGACAACAAGGTCGAGTGCGAACTGTGCGCCACGAAGAAGGCTGCTGTGCGAAGAACGTGCTTTGGCGAGCTCCCGAACTTCCTGATCCTGCACTTGAAGCGCTTTGACTTGGACTACACGACGTTCGAGACCGTGAAGCTGAACAACCGGTGCTCGTTCCCGATGAATCTCAACATGAAGCCGTACACGAAGGCGGGTATCGAGGAACTCGAAGCCTCTTCGAGTGTAACGCAGGATGACGGCAGCGCTGTGGATGAAGACATTGCCTCGGAGGCAGGATCGAGTACTTCGGACGATTTCATGGGCGAAGTGAATGACCGAGACTCGACTTCAGCGTCACCAACTTCGCCCACAGGAGCCGCGAAGGCGTCGTCCACAGTACGAGAAGAGGCAGAAGGAGACAGCAAATTGGATCCGAATTTCGAGTACCGTCTCAAGGGCATCCTCGTGCACTCTGGCGTGGCGCAGGGTGGTCACTACTACTCGTTCATCTACGACCACGTGTCGGAGAAGTGGTTCAAGTACGATGACGAAGACGTGTCGCCCTTCGACCCGGCGAACATTGAAGCCGAGTGCTTTGGCGGCGTGCAGCGTCGGTCGTGGCATGGCTCGAGCAACTCGATGGAGATGGAGGTGTTCAGCAACGCGCTCATGCTCTTCTATGAGAAGGTCGTGCCAGTGGCGAGTAGTACCACCACGACTGACGAGGACGACAGCTCGTCGGATGCGATGACCGATGTCTCGACGGACGAAGAAACTCGCT
Source organism: Globisporangium polare (assembly GCA_023333845.1). Taxonomy (NCBI): domain Eukaryota; phylum Oomycota; class Peronosporomycetes; order Pythiales; family Pythiaceae; genus Globisporangium; species Globisporangium polare. Next base: position 1,599 of record JAASFQ010000530.1, on the reverse strand, counting down.
GCGAGTACGAAGCCGAAGTCTGGAAGGCCAACGAGGTCTTTTTGCAGAATTCGTACCTGTTCGACGTCGAGTTCCACGAGTTCCTGCGCGAGATGGTGCAGTCCAAGTACATCAAGGATGCCCAGCAGGCGCAACAGTCGACAGAGACATTGTCGCCTTCTGGAGATACGGTGATGACTGTTCCCCCCCCTGCTCCGACTTCAGCATCGCTTGCTGAGAACCGCTCGGACGAATTGACGCAGGCCACATTGACAGATGTGGGTGTAGAGTTTGTGCTGAGCGTGCTGCTCCACTCGCGAGAGAAGCACGGGATCGCGCGATGGATCACGGTGTTGGCGTCCAAGTTTGCCAAGTACAAGCAGATCTGCGTGCGCTTCTTCGACGCGCTGTCGGTGACGAAGCGCATCCAGTGGCTGCGAGGGCTTGTCTTTGAATGCCCGGACTCGATCGCGCGCCAGTCGTTTGTGCACCTCGTGTCACGAGCATTGACAGCGTACGAGGCACACCTGAAGATCAGCACGGACAACAGCGACGTGGTGGTACTGCGACGATTCGTCGAGTCCTTAGCCGAGTTTCTGGACCAGACGTCCGTGATGCAGCAGTCGCACCTGGAAGAGTGTTTCATGCTGATCCGCAACTGCGCCGAGATCAGTTCGACGGCGCGCGAGTGTCTGCAGAAGAGCGACATGATCGCGCGGCTCGTGAACTTCTTCCTGAGCGACCGCGCGCCGAGTGCGATCAAGGAGGCGTTCCCGTCTTCGCACATTCCGCCGACAACGAACCGCTACGCGTCGCCTGACTACCAGTACCTGCTGGAGGCGATCATCGCGATCCTCGGTCTCCCACGACGCACGACGGAGCCGCTCTTGACCGAGAGCAGTGCGCAGAGCCCTCACCGTGTGACGCTGTCTGACAAGGCCGACGAAGCACTCAGTGAGATATTTGAAGACTATCAGGTGGATGGAAGTCTGGGCGTGGACGAGCTGACGAAGTACCTACGAACCTCCGTGAACAGTGTGGGCAGCGGCACTGGTTTGGAGCAGAATGCGCGTTCTATGCTGCTGAAGTACGGGAACAACGAGACGCCGCAACGCGTGGAGCTTGATGGGTTCCTGACGTACTACACAGACATCGCTGCGACGTCGACAAAGAACGTGCTCCAGGACCTGCGTGCGTTTGGCTTTGGCGAAGACCTCAAGCGCCAAACGCGCAATCTGCCGCTGGCGTCGACGATCTTGAGCGGATTGAGTCCACTCAGTCGAGGTGCGCTCGTGAACGACGTGTTCCTGGACTCGGCCTTGGAAGAAGATGCTGAGACGGTGGGTGACCTCCTGCTGCGCATCAGCATCGGCGACCGCAACACGTCGGCGATGCTGCTGCGCTCGCTCTTGCACTGCATGAACAGCACGGAGACCGGCTGGAAGGGCCAGCCGGTCGTAGAGGTGTGCACACAGGTGATCCAGAACCTGCTGTCGTACGAGTTCGACTTCCAGCAGGAGCTGATCGAGATGGCGCTCATGAACCCAGAGTTTGGACTCATCGCCACGGCCGAGAACCGCGAGAAGATCCGTCTTCGGTACGTGAACAACAACCACGTGC
>JAASFQ010000053.1:0-60975 GCA_023333845.1 Globisporangium polare | reverse complement strand
CCCCCCCCCCCCCCCAGCCAGCCAGCATCGCTCCAAGATGAGAGAAGCACGTGCAGCGGCATTTTGAAGAGTCTTGTGGTGAGTTGTAGTTTGCTGCATTTCTTTATTAGCTGCAAGAAGGAGGTGGAAATAGTGATGTTGATTCGAATGACGATCGCTTCTCAGTCTCGATAACGCAACAATGTCCAGGTGTGTGCTTTTCGCATTGTGAAGAAAGAGCTCCTCCAAGTCTCAAGCGCGCTGGCAGAAGTACGTTCTGCCTTCAAAGATCGAGAACCATTCGAATTGACACTTCTGACTGTCTTCCGAGTCAAGTGCCAGCAGGTCATTCAATCAATGCTGGGAAGCTGGGCTGGAGAGTGCGATCGGCTTCGTGCTGCTTGTTCGGCCGACTGCTGCTGCTTGAGAGTTGTGCTCTGCTTTCGACTCAAACTGCTGTTTGGCTGCTGCTGGTCGCTTCTGGTCGGCGCTTTTGCTGCTGCTGTCGAAGCTGAAGAGGAAGACCGTCGACGAAGGAACGCATGAGTCGCGGCCACAACACTTGGATCCGAGCGCTGCTGCTGGTGGTGGTCTGATTGAGGAACCACCTCGCGTCGCGAGGACTCGAGCGCCTGGAGAACCGAAGAGCCCAGGCTACAGTTCACACATGAAATGGTCAGTCACTCAAGATGAGATTTCAAGAACGCGCGCATCGAGAACTGCAGCTCGCGAACCTTCGAGCGGTGGGGTCGTCCGCCATGTGCGCATTCAGGAGCATCCGGCGTCGATACGCGGTGATGAGCACAGGGAACGGAATCGCGAGGTCGCCCAGTTTCCCGGACTGCAGGTCTTCAAAGAGCTTCACGACCGGGTTCACCTTGGTGGTTTGCTCCCCGCTCGCATTGTGCGTACAGGCGATGTGCTTCGAGCTCTCCCTTCGTCTCCGTGGGCTCATCGCTGCGCCACGTGGACTCGCGAGTGGGCTCGACGGCCGCGATGCGTCTGCTTTGGCATTGTTGCTGTTGCTGGTGAGGGAGGAGGTTGTTTGGTTATGGGCATTTCTTATTGGATCCTCGACTTGAAGGTGTGCTTTGGGCTGGTGCAGTGGCACTCGCTGACGAGAGCGCTTGGCTTTCTTCGGATACATCAAGTGCAAGAACTGGTCAAACGTCACTTCGCCCCTGCCGTCCTTGTCGACTTCGTCGATGAGCTTCTGGACGTCGTCGCGACTGCGCGCGAGCCCGACCGACACGAGCGGATCCTCAAGTTCGTCGAGCCCGACCTCGCCCGAGCCGTCCGCGTCCAGCGACTCGAACCAGCGGCGCATGAGCGTCATCTTCTCGCGCAGCTCCTTGAGTTGGCTGTTCTTGCCGTGCTTGTCGAGCCACCGGTGCTCGAGCCACTTGAGTTCGTCCAGGTTCGTGTTCAAGGGGTTCGCGCTGTCGTCGCCATTGGCGGTCGCCGCATTTGCCATCGAAGTGGATGGTGACAAGAGAGCGGCTTTGGGATGGCTGGGAAATTTTGGAGCGAATGGGTGGCTCATCTGAGCATTTCTTGAGTCTTGAGCTGCAGCGGCGGCCTTGAAGAGCGCGTTCGCCTCACCCAAGAGATCGTATCGCAAGGGACCTCGGTATCGTGTCGGGATCTGTCGTGACATCATGTGAGGTTACACCGAATGGCAACACATGTTATGAGCCTCCTATGGACTTGAGATTTGCTAAAGTGCTCCTCGAACCTACCTGGCGTGGACTCTTGTGTGTCGACTCGTCTCTCGCCAGCGTGCTCCGCCATTCGTGCCGATGCAGCGTCGGGTCTGTGACTGACGAAAAGGACGTCGCACCGCCCAGGAGTGCGTTGGGCGAAGGCGGTCTGGGGCTCAGCATCTCGCTGTCGTCAATGGGCCTGTTTGCACTCTCGCCTGGTACTGGTGGCTGCTCTCCGGGAAGTTTGCTTGATGGGTCGACTCTTCTCAGGGCCAGGAAGCCTGAGCGGCAGCCGAAGTGGTCAGGATGGTCAGCCAGCGGCACAAGAAGACGAGCGAAGAGCTGTATTTATAGCAGCACATCTTCCACCTGATTTCGAGTGACCCCCGTGCAGACCCAAGTCACATTATTGCCAGCACCAAAGGAGCGTGACGCTCCCCCAAGTTCACGACTGACGCGCCTCTCAGGCTCATTCAATCACCGCAGGATACCTGCAATGTGGGATTTGGTGGTCTGCTCGCTGGCGCGCGTGGCGTTCAGCAGTGTCGTCGATCCCTCTGCTCGCTACAGAAGAGAAGCGAATGTGCAGATGCAGAAACGTCGTCAAGACAAGCGAGCAGAAGAAGAAGAAGATGCGAGCGAGTCAGGGCGATGGATGGGGATGGTGGGAAAAGCATTCAGGTAAACATTGTACACATGCACACATTGCTGATAATTGAGCTTTACAAATGTCCTGGTTGGCGACCACGCCCCTCACCTCCTAGCGCTGTCCCCAACACCACCGGCAGCAGCGTCGCTGGGTCTTCGTCTTCTGCACGGTGGTCGCGCTCAGTTGACTGGCGCGGCGTCAACGAACTCGATCTTGTTGCGTAGGCTCCGGATCTCGTTGCGGAGCTTCTCCACTCGGCCGCGCTTCATCAGGGCGGTGAAGAAGAGCGCCACCTTGCCTTTGCTCTCGGCCATGTAGACGTGCTCGCAGATGGTGTCACAAAGATCGTAAAGCTGGTGCATCCAGGCCAAGGTCGGCTCCCATCCATTGCTCTTCTCCGACGTCACTTTGAACAGCAGCGCTTGGACGAGCTCGCAGAGTTGTACGCACTCGTCATGCTCCGTCGCATCGAGGTGTCTTCCGTATGCCTTCACTGCTTCGAAGATAGCTTCCAAGACCTCGACAGCCCCTGGCGGCAAAATCAAGCTGGCAGCGAAGCGCACAGCTGCGAAGGCGCGACGCGCCATATTGTCTCGCCAATTGGTGTCGCTGGGGTGGGGTGTGTGTGCGTGAGGCTGGAGCTGGGGCTGCGATGGTGGACCGTAGGGAAAGAGTTTGGGGTCTGCTCAGTCGGAGGCACGCTTGCAACTGAATGAGGCCGCTCGCCAGTCGGCCTTTACTTGATGCTCCGCGTGTTCGCCTTCTTGTTGACTCGGTTTTCGTATGGCTCGATTTTTCTTCCGCCGTCTCGAGTCGATAGCCCGCTGCGAGAACACAACGCCTTGCTAGCATCTAGCGAGCTGGGGGTAGCACATTTTGTACTGAGACGCGTGCCGTGCGTCAGGCATGCTTGGGGTCTCTTTCTCGCACGTACACGTAGGCTCATCTTGGCGAAGGCCTTGCTGTATGAACCTGGTTGCGGCGGCGGCCCCAGCTGCTGCCGTGGATCTCTCGAATCGCCAGCGCACTGTTGCTGCTACTTGTCGATGCTTTCGGATGGGTACAGTCTGACGTACTGTACAATATAACATTACACAGCATATACAATGTCAGAGGCTGACGGAAGATCTATTATCTCACAGCACAACTGCGAGCCAGCATGGATCGACTCTTCGAAATGTATGAGGTGTTGCAGTGAGATCAACTGGTTGGTCACTTGCCACATGGAGTCCGTCCGGATCAGGTATCCGACCCAGGTGCCTCTTCGTACAGCGTGGAACATTTCGTTGACAACGAAGAAAACGGCAGAGCCCCGCGTCCCGTCCCAGCTCAAAGTTTGACGCATTTTAGGCACCCGCAACGAGTTGGCTCTCGATCACTGCATGCGCTCAACATGACATGGCAATGTGCCAACGTGGACGCTGAGTCCTCTCGCCTGACGAGTCCTCGCTCGCTCTCGCACAATGCTGCTCTTGTGCGCCTCGCGTGCCGCGGGGTCATGCTGCTGCTTTGTGCAGCTCGGAGCTCTAGCTTGGCCCACCAGTTGCACCTCCTGTCACTGCAAAAGGATCGCAGGCAAAGCGCTCCGCTTCGACCCCATTGAACTGAACAGCTTTGCTCGAACAGATAAGAACGCGCAGACGCTCCTGCTTGCATTCACAGCCACTGATGATGCATTCGAGCAGTCCTCGCAGCCACCGTATGCAACTGAATGTTTCGCACTGAAGCCAACCAGCCAGTTCCGTTTGTGTTGTCCGATTGTGTCTCGGTGGACCAAAGCCGCCCACAGCATTTCAGACCATCTGAGCCACCTTCTGGAGCGCTCCAAATGAGCTTCAACCAAACCAACGGGACTGTCAGGAAAGCAAGCAAACCGTTCACGAGCGAGTCCATGGCGAAGAGCTACGTTACCACCCTACAGGCACAGCCGCACTGCTTGTGTGGGCCACATACCCATGGTGAAGCTGCTGTGCTACTTCTCCTTATCTCCCCGGCACTACTTGCAGCCCGTGCCGCCGGCGATGACGAGGCACTTGGTGCTCGTGAACATGGTCATCATGTTGGTCATGACGGACCATTCCAGCGTGAAGAGGTACACGACGAGCACGAGCGCGCCCAGCACTCTGTTCCTGCCTCCAATACGCTTGAGCTCCTGCGTCTCGGCCTTCTGGCGCGGCAGCAGCAGCACGAAGACGCACGAGATGAGCTTGAAGCCGTACGCGATGAGGTACGCGTACGTCACCTGCGTGCGCACATGGCGATCATCTTCTACGAGGAACGACCGCTCGATGTCAAAGTGCGCGTCGACGTTCTTCGTGAGCACCGAGGAGAAGGGCGACGCGAGCGTGGCGACTGTCGTGATGAGCCCGTAGACCGAGGCCTCGTGGCCCACGCCGACGATTTCCATGACCGCATAGCCGGAGATGAGCGTGCCCATGCTGTTCGGTAGCTTCTCGAGCAGCGGGACGCCGAGCCAGAACCACTGACTGCGGTACACGTCCCAGATCGTGAAGAAGGTCGAGAAGCAGTCGACTATGACCACGGCGACCTGCGTGACCACGAGCGTCCTGCGTCAGTTCCACTGGAGCCCGTACGTCTTGAGCACGTAGAGCGAGATGACCGAGATGACGCGACCCAGGATCGTCGAAATACTGCTGTTGAGCGGCTCCACCTGTGCCCAGACGCTCTGGATGGGCGCCGAGGCTGTGACGCCAAAGTTCGAGAACAGGTTGCGGCAGAAGCGGAACGCGATGATCTGGTACACCACGCGCTCCGAGAGCAGGTCGTAGAAGATTTTAAAGTACGTACGTAACGACTGGCGCTGCTGCGCCGTCACTTTCGTGTCTTGGACGAAGAAGAGCGCCGAGAAGATGTTGAGCAGCGCCAGCGCCGCGCAGATGCTCATGAGCGCGTTGAAGCCTAGGGACCCGGAGAACGAGCCGCCGTACTCGGGGCCGTTCATGCCGAAGCCCACCATGCTCGACGAGAGCACCATGAAGCCGTCCTGCGCCATGGAGATCGTTGTCTGCGCCGTGCCGCGGACATTCTCAGGCTCACGCTGCGCGAGCTCGACGAGGATGCCGTCGCAGGCCGTGACGGCGATCACGCAGCCAAAGTACGCGAGCGCCATGAGGAAGATGTATTTGACGCCGGACTGCGGCGCGTCCGTGTTGAAACTCGCGATCTGCTCGTGCGTCAGCTTGGACACGGGCACGTTCGCGAACGAGCGGTTCGGATAGTACGGCTCGCCGATGGGCGTGCACGCCATGATGAGCAGCATGGCGGACGCGAGCACCCAGCCGAAGACCATGTAGGGCCGGCGCCGGAACCCGAAGATCGGCACGCAGTCCGTCACGATGCCGATGAACATCTTGAACGTGGCCGGGATTGTGACGAGCACACCGGCAGACGTCGTCTCGATGCCCGACATGCGCAGGTAGTTGGTCAGGAACGGGTAGATGGAGCCGTAGACCGATCCGTAGACGATGCCCGCGACGCCGTACTGCAGGATGAGCCCAAAGTGCTGCCGGCTCAGCAGGTTCGGTGTGCCCCCCGGACGCAAAGCGCCGCCTTCGAGCAGGTCGAGCGGCTCCGGGGTCTTGAGCGGCTGGAAACCGTCGCTGCCAGCAGGAGCGACATCGTCGAGCTTGTAGTTGGTGGCGGGCGGGTGAGGCGACTTCATGGCGGAAGGCAAATCGAAGAGTGGGGCCTTTCTGTGGTCGTTGGGAACCTGTGCAGTGTCTAAACAAACAAGGTGGGCTCGCTGTACCAGTTATGACCAGGATGCGCCTGCACCACCCACGTCAAGAGAGAGAGGAAGAGCGAGAGGCATCATGAAGCGAGCGCGAACAGCGGGATGGCGAGCAAATCGAGCGCAGCACCCACCAGGACTGAAAGACTGACAGCGCAAAGTTCTGTATTACCATGGATAGGGACCATGGATGTTGCTTCTCCCTGGTGTTGAGGGGGTCGGCGGAAAGAGAGCCTCCGTCTTAGTGCGCGTGGCTTCAGCGAACTGGCGCGGACACTTCGAAGCCGCTCGTGCGGATTGGCGCGAGGCCGCGTGCCCACGCACCAGAATCGTTGACTTCCGCGATGAGACGCGTCGAAATCTGAGATCGCGCCGCGCGATTAAGATCGAGCGACCGTCCACATGACGAAGTCACAGTGGTCCGCTAGGATCGGGGGGCGGCATTACTGTATGTCAGCAGCAGCTCGTAGCTCACGTAGGGCTTGCACGGGTGATGATGGGGCTGATGCCTAATAGCTCGAAAGTAGACATTGGGCGACGCAACCAGGGACTCGCGGTCTGACAAACTGGGCCGCACTGCAACATTGACAGTCGCTGCAGAGCGCAAGCTGAGAGTCGAAGGCTGGCATCCAGTGAGGCGAGCTGAGCTGGACGTGAGCGTACGAGGAGTCTTGTCGTGAAGAAGCTGACGCTTCCAAATAGTGGATTGGAGGCAAACATGCGCTTTATGTTCTGGTGTTGGTTTTGCAACCAGCTCCGTTGCGGAAGTTGACCATTCCGATATTCCGATGTTATGGTATGCAGAGGGACGAGATGCTGAACGAGGAGCTATATTGTGTTCATAGCCGCTTGTTCGGCATTTCCTGTATAATACGGAAACAAATGAGATGTACCGTCATTATGAACCGATTTGTCAAATACGGACGTATGTCCGTGGTGGCTACAGGGGTACGTCCTCCTTTCAAACAGAAGTTGTATCGGAAGAAACCTCGGAAACCGTGAAAGGTCGGTTTGTATCGGAGCTGCTCATGGAAGGACCTTTCATGGTTTTCGAGGTTTCTTTATCCCTTCCCACTTTTGAAATGATTTATGGGATTCCCAGACCATCACTACCAAAGCAACATCGTAATCAAGGAGGCGTCCTCTTAAGTCCGATCGTACGCAACCAACGCACCGCCATCATTGAAAGTGAACGCATCAAAAGGCAGAGCTGCAGCAATGGCGCCGACACCTTCGCCGTCGGTCTCGACGCGATCGCGCGCCGTGAAGGAGCGCCAGCTGGCGATCGTGGAGGACCCGGCGCGTGAGATCCAGACGGTGGACGACCGTGAGATCCAGGTGGACGACGACTGGGAGGACAAGCTCAACCTGCAAGTCAAGATCATGTACGTAGAGTCTCTCTGTCTGTGTGTGTGTGTGTGTATGGGGAATGGTGTTGATTGCTGCTTACTGGCTGCTGCAGCAAGTACACGTGAGCTACGCTATGCATAACAACACGCACGCAGCACTAACTAGCGGTGGATGTTGGGCTATGACAGGAACGTGGTCGGCACCGTGGACTTGAAGACGCCACTGGAGCTCAAGACCATCGCGCTCCACGCGCGCAACGCCGAGTACAACCCAAAGGTGAGCATTTGTACTGAAGACCGTATGTGTGTGTGATCTTATAAACAAGCATGCACACTGTGAACTGTACGACTGACCACTGTCTCTGTGTACGTTTGTGTGCACTCTTGCAGCGTTTCTCGGCGGTGATCATGCGGCTGCGCGACCCGAAGACGACCGCGTTGATCTTTGGCTCGGGAAAGGTGCGGCTCGTTCAATACATGGGCAAGCGCTTGTAAATTCTGTATAAAGACTCACGCACGCATGCTGTTATCTTGCTGCTTCAGATCGTGATCACGGGTGGCACGAGCGAGGAGAGCTGCAGGCTAGCAGCGCGCAAGTTCACGCGCGTCATACAGGTGCGCGCGCGCTCGTATCTCTATTAGCGTGGTTTGCCAATGTGCCATGCGCACACGCGCTCTAATGCGAACTTGCTCTCTGTGCGATGACTCCATAGAAACTCAACTTCCCCGCGCGCTTCACAGAGTTCAAAGTGCGCAACGTCATGGGCACGTGCGACATCCGCTTCCCGATCCGGTTAGAAGGGCTGCTCAACGACCACGCGCGTTTCTGCAGTGTACGTCCTTGCCAACCAACCCACGGCTCACGTATCTCTATTAAGCGAAGTCGAACGTTCTCTCTCTCTCTCTATTGCTCTTCTATGCACAACAGTACGAGCCGGAGCTGTTCCCAGGTCTTATTTACAAACTCGTCGAGCCCAAGCTGACGCTGCTGATCTTCGTTTCGGGCAAGATCGTGCTCTGCGGCGCGCGCGACTCGAGCCACCTGAACCAGGCAATCGACAAGATGTACCCCGTGCTGCTGCAGTACCGCAAGATGACGGCGCCGCCGTCGCTGGTCACGGGCAAGCCCGGGTACGAGGACAGCGACGAGATCGACCGCGTCGAGCCGAGCGCAATAGTGTAGAAGAACCAAGCAAGCAAAGCCACCGAGCGAGTGAATACGCACGTGCACAGCAATCTTCATACCTTCATACATGTATTATGGATACCGGCACCTCACCTCTAGCCTGACTCGCGAAGCGAGGTGGTCGATCACAAGGTGCGCGACGAATTATTTGCGATTGCGTGCAGCTCATCGACTCACATACCAAACCCGCGAAGAGCTTGTCATGTTGGATCTATGAGCCAGGTGAGTTGCACGCCGTGCGGGACGGACCGAACTCGTTGCGCGCATAGTGGTCAAGCGCCTCGCGTCTCCGTCCACGCCGACGCCCACCTCCAATCACAAATGTAACCAATGGAGCAAACGATTACGTGTGTCGAGTCCGCTTGCATTTCCAAAAGATTCCGAGCAAGCTGTCGAAAGATTAGCAAAAGGTCGACTGTCGGCAGTATCGAGTCGTCCAGGTATGATCAACGGAGGACTTTTGGCCTCTGAATTCGCGAGGTCCAGTCATCGGTGACTTCTCACTCTTATAGCCACTCATTCCAGTACCAAGCCGTTATAACCGCCACAAATGGTCACAATAATGCAAGTCCGCTGACGCTACGAAGAATTCGTGGCGCTGAAGACGAATGGTGGCACCTCCGCTTCAGATGCCGACGCGCAGCAGCACTTCCACACGGCCGAGTCTCCTGCGGCGCGCTTGGTTAGCCGACTGCTTGGAAGTGAGGTGCTCGGCCCAAATGCGGTTCTTTCTTCACAGAGGTTCGCGGACGACATCGAGGTTGAGGTGAGGTTACGTGCAACCCATGCTACACGCAAGAGGAGCAGTTGCGGAAGCTCGCGAGCGACCTACAGAGCAACACGAGCTTATAGTGCGTGAAGGACTACCCCGAGGTCTCGCTGGAAGACCCGAACCACCTTGTGCGAGCGAATGGGCCAATGCAGAACCCGGTCTTTGGTGCCCTAGAAGAGCTTTCCATCGACGAAGACAAGGTCATGCCGCGACGGATGGTCCTAGTAAGCGCAGCGCTGTTGCGACTGAGATCCTGCGTCGGCTTCAAGTCTGGGCAGTGCAGCTCGAGCACGGAGGAAAAGCCACAAACTCATAGGACGAGTACAAGCTCACCGAGTCGCTGATCCGAACGTCCGCCGTCGAGCACATCCCGCGACAGCTTTTCCGACGCCTAACGTACGCGTAGGGGTGGACTCGACACGGAGAGCCGTTCGCTCCGTCGTTCGCGGTGGAGGTGGGCACCCTCGCTGGGCCAGACTCGCGATTTAATGAGCTCGATCACAAGATGCGCGACGAGTGGATTGCTCACGGTGTGCAGCGAGGCTGGCTCATCGACCCGCTCCACAAGATCATGTGCGAGTAGAAGAGGGACAACAAGCCGAGCGAAGATGTCTGCTGCGATGAGAACAGTGCGTGGCGCGATCTGGACGGCGGGAGCGTGCTGCCAGGCTTCCGAGTCCGCGCAGCGGACTGGAGGCGGCACTCAACCAAGACCCCGAGTCGTCGTCGGAAGAGGATGAGATCGACGCTCTCTGCTTCTACCCGAAGTGTGTCGAGCGCCTCGGGACGCCCAGTCAAGCCGCCGCCCACATGGAGCAGCGCCGCCAAGAGCGAGCGATTGCGAAGTTCAATGCGAGGCACCGCAAAATGAAGTGGGTAGAGTGCGTCGAGTTGAGGTATATGAGCAAGATAATATCACTGGTAGGAGATCCGACACAGAGCAGCAGCATGCCGGCCATCCGCAACATCGGGTCGTTAAGCAGCTACTAAAGCTGGTCAACTTGGCCTCCTCGGAGGCACAGCAACTCCGCCTCAACTCGCGAGCTCCGACGATTGATGTCTCCTCGCTCTTATAACCACTTTTTCAAATGCGTGAGTCTAAACTCTCTTTTATTGTTATATAATATATAACAACATACAAATCCGCTGGCGCTTCATTGCCAGACAAAAAGACGCCAGCAATCAAAACAAGAATGAAGGAGCGACTGGAAGAGATCGTGGCGCTGGACGCGCTCGACACCGCAACAGATGCGGACGCGCAGCAGCGCTTCCACGCGCTCGAGTTCCCCGCGCAGCACGGCTCTGCGGTCATGAAGTACCTGGCGACGCACTTCCGGTCGCTCGTGGATCTGGGCTTCGCGCACCTCAAGCGCATGAAGAAGCACCCGGAGCGCAAAGGAGCACTGGTGGCGCTCCTCACGCCCTTTGGCGACGACGGGCGAGACGCACAAGGCAATGCGCTGGTCGCTGCAAGGGCGAGTGAGATGGTGCAGCTCTTCCAGGCGAGCGTCTCCAGCGTGTACGTGCTCAAGCACGCGCCGCAGACGCGCGAGGCCTTCGACAACCATACGCGCGCGTGGCCACTCATCTTCCACGCCAGCGTGGCTCCAGAGGCCCAAGTCGAGCCCATCGAAGACGACGAGGCGCAAGACATGGCGACGCATCTGCGGTCAGCATTGGCAGTCGCACAGCAGTTTGAGAGTGTCAATGAGCTCAGCAAGCTGCCGTTCTGCTGCGCGCACGGCTGCGTCATCGTGGACCCGCAACGCGGAGTCGTCGCAGACTCGTTTACTAACAGAGAGCATGCGTCGTACGCCTTCCAGCCGATCTTCCACCCGGTGATGATCGCGATCGACGGTGTTGCCGAGCGCGACCGCCAGCGCAACGACCCATCGCCAAAGAAGCAGAGGCGTGAAGGTGATAAAGACGTCGGCGTTGCCAAAGAAGAAGCCGAAGCCGAGTCGTATTTGTGCACGGACTACGACGTGTTCGTGGACCGCGAGCCGTGCGTGATGTGCGCCATGGCGCTCGTCCACAGCCGCGCGCGGCGCGTGGTGTTCGCAAATCTGAACGCAAGCGACGGCGCGCTGGCGAGCGCTCACCGGCTGCACACGATCAAGTCGCTCAACCACCACTACCGCGTCTTCCACCTGCGCCTCGACGAAAAGGATGGCTCGGAATAGTAATAAGGATAATAATAACAGCAGCAGTAGAGCTTTGGAATAGGTATATTAGCTGATTCATTGGGTGGCGGACTTGCTATTGTACGAGTGTGTGTGTGTGGAAATGAAGGTGCGTGGTTACTGGAAGAACTCTACCGCGCAAAGTCCTTGCCCATGGCCTCGAGGCGCGGCACGATCTCGTTGAACGTCGGGCGTTGGTCCTGCTTCTTCATCCAGCACTCCTCGAGCAGGTGGGCTAGCGGGCCGGGGGTTCCATCAGGCACGCTCGGCCGCAGGTTGCCGCACGCCACGCCGTTCATGATATCACTCGAGCCGAGGTCCGGGTATGGCTCGCCCCAGGCCAGCGCCTCCCACACGATGATCGAGAAGCTGTAGACGTCGCACGAGCAGCCGTACTTCTCCCCTCGGAGCACCTCGGGCGCGACCCAGAGCGGGCTGCCGCAGATCGACATGGTCTTGCCCACGTCGCGGAACTTGGAGAGCCCAAAGTCCGCGATCTTGGTGCGCATCTTGTCGTCCAATAAGATGTTCTGCGACTTGAGGTCGCGGTGGATCACGATCGGGTTGTGGTTGTGCAGGTACGCGAGTCCCTTGGACATGTCGAAGGCGATGTTGTACGCCAACCTGAGCTGTTGTAGTGGCTCGGGCCTTGGCAGCTTGTGGTAGATGTCGAAGAAGCTGCCGTTCGCCAGCAGCTCCGTGACCAGCAGCAGCGTCGGCGGCTTGGAGCACGAGCCCATGAAGAGCACGATGTTCGGGTGGTGCAGCCCCTTCATGATGTTGCATTCCTTGTCGAACTCGGCGAGCGTGTTCTTGGGCACGGAGCTCGTGTGCAGCTTCTTGATCGCCACGGGCGTGCCAAAGTAGCTGCCTTTGTACACGACGCCGAAGACCCCGCGGCCGATCGCGGTCTCGACGATCAAGTCCTCCTCCTTGATCGACAAACCGTCGTCCTCGGTGCTCATCGTGCGCGCGTTCACGAGCTTGCGGTCTGGGTAGATGATGTGGTCCTCCCACTTCTCGTCGCCCACGTGCTTAGTCAGGATGTTTTGTAAAGTGGAGATCACGATCGAGAAGGATGGCCGCACGTTCTCCTCGGCGCTCCAGCACCGGTTCATGAGGTTGTAGAGCTCCTGGAGCTCGAGGCTCTGCGGCACCTCGAGGTTGTGGAAGTCCGTCGGGCGCTTCCCCGCCTGCACCACAAAGGGCACGGCGTCCACTGAGATACTGTTGTACGGGATCGAGTTGCTCAGCGCCTCGAAGAGGATCACGCCGAAGCTGTACACGTCCGACTTCTCCGTGTGGTCCTGGCCCTTGAACACCTCCGGTGCGATCCAGATGCTCGAGCCAATGAACGCGCGGTTCACGGCCGCAGTGTTCTCGCCATCTTCACCGCGGAAGGCCTTGAGCTTCGAGAGCCCAAAGTCCGAGACCTTGCAGCGCCAGTCGGCGTCGATCAGCAGATTCACGGACTTGAGGTCGCGGTGCAGGATCGGCGGGTTGCTCGAGTGCAGAAAGTGCATCCCACGAGAGGCGTCGACCATCATGCGCAGCAGCAGCGACCAGTCGATCTTGAACTCGTCGCTGTGGATGACCGTGTACACGCTGCCCTTGGGACAGAGCTCCATAACCAGCCCGACGAACTCCGGGTGCACCATCACGCCCATGAACATCACGACGTTCGGGTGGCGCAGCTGCGCCATGACACTCGCCTCGGACCCGAAGCTCGTGATGATCGACTTGGTGTCGCCCTGCAGCGTGATCTTCTTCACGGCCACGCGCGTCTCCTTCCAGCTCGCCGCGTACACGATGCCGAAGGTGCCCTGACCCAGCTCCTCCTTCACGAGCACGTCCTTGGGGTCAATGTGGCAGTTGGCGCTGAGGATCCCAGCACCGGTCATGTCATTTGACTGGTTCTGGTTCGCTCCGCCGCTGAACCAGCCCGTCATCTCCATGGTCATCTGCACCATCACGTTCTCCTGGGCGAGGCGCTCAGTGAGCACGAAGTCACGGCGCTCCTCGTACTCCCAGTTCCACGACAGGAACGCGAGCAGAATCGAGTACAAGATGACCGCAGCACTCAGCGTACCGGGCGAACTGATCGCCTCGGTCACGACTGAGGTAGTGAAGCGATACCACGCGAGGATGATGAAGAAGATGCTCGACGACGTCAGCACCCCAAAGGACTGGAGGAACGTGAGGCCCGTGGAGCTCGTGATCCCCAGCGAGAAGATGAACTGCACCCAGACGTTGCGCTCGCTCACGGACGTCCCGGCCGCCGTCGTGTCCAGCAACGCGCTGATCTGTCCGATCAGACACACGATGGAGAGCATGTTGGTGCGGCTCTGGAAGAACGCGTGGAAGAAGATCACGAGCAGCCCCATGCACATCACAATGCCTGTGTGCGTATAGAGAAAAGCTCGCACAAGTCAGTATATCATCGTAATGAGAGCAACCACGAGCAGCTCATCGATCGTACCTGGGAAGATCATGACGAACGGGACCTGCGTCCACTTCTCCTTGTTATCCTTGGCCTTGAAGCTCACCTGCATGATCACGAGCAGCGGGATGAAGAACGCCGTGAAGCCCGCGCCGAATTTCAGGCGCGTGTGGTACTTGGTGCAGCGCGAGACCACGAAGCGCTTCTCCATGTCCTCGTTCGTGAAGCGTAAAGACACGACGGAGATCCCGATGTCCTCCTTCTTGCGGATCTGCGGGTCGGTCTTGTGGCTCTTGGTCCTGAAGAAGTTAATCTTGAGGTCCTGCATGCTCGTGCCCATGACGTGCAGCTTGGTCTTGCGCGGCGAGATGCCCGGCCCGCTGCCCACCCCATGGTGTGCGGCGTTGGCGCTCGTGTTGCTGCTCAGCGCCAGGTCCACCTCGCTCGAGTTCTCCAGGATGGCCAGCGTTTTCGGGATTACTTTGGACATCCGTGTGGGCGCGTCGTTCATCCTCGAATGGCCCGTTCGGAAAACTGGGAATGGAATCATGCGCTGCGTGCGCTCCGCGGCCCGAGCGAGTCGCAGAGAAGAGAATGCTCACAGGCTCGCGAGTTCGCTCGCTCGCACAGGTTGTTTCTCCGTGCCGTTGGTTGAAGCCCTTTGCGCTTTTGCCGCGCTAGCTCGGCCAAGTATAGATGGGTTGCCGAGCCAGGAGAGCGCTTGCTTGGTTGTGCCAGACAAGGTTCAACGCCTGGCTGACTGGACGCGGCGGTGCCTTGTGCTCGCCGAAAATAATCGAAACGACCCGGAACTCGCTCGGATGAGGTCACTCACACCAAAGATAACCGGTCTTATGCCTATGGGGACGAGCCAATCGTGCGCTTGGACCCAGAAGCTGGCTGATGAGGGAGTCAGTGCATGGAGTGAGTGGTCTATTGATAGGGAACGACACTGGTGAGCGACATACACTTGGATATGCAAACGCGATCTATGTGTATGTATGAATAGCAATCCCGCGTCACTCATCTGATCCGCAGCCATGTGTACCCCCGTCACTTCGGCTCGTCATGCTCTCCACTGAAAGATCGGCTCTATCTTCTTCTCTATATCGGTGGTGTGGACTGATCGACAGTCACCATATCATCAGTCCGCTTTCGTCTCGCCCTCCGAGTCTTCAGCCTTCGATGCAGGAGCAACAGGAGAGAGGATCGAATCGAGCGTGAACTGCCCGAACGCGCCGCGACGGAACTCCTGCAATAGGAATTCCGCTGCCAGCTTGTTCTGCACATCCGGCTCCTTCCCGAGCGCACCGCACTTCTTGTACACAAGCTCAAAGAGCTCCTGGATGTCGTCCGTGGGATCCTTGAGTCCAAGCGCCTCCACGTAGCGCGTGTTGCGCATGTTGTTGAGCTTGAAGAGCATGTAGTCCGCGATGAGCTCCGTGCCCACGACGGTGTCCTTGATCGCACCGGTCAGCGCCAGTGTGAGCCCCGTCTCGGCCGACGGGATGTTGGGCAACATCACGCCGGGCGTGTCCACAACGTAAATAGCGGGCTTGTCGTTCACCTAACAGCCCAGTCCATTCGTCATGGCCGCATCAATACGAGGTTAAGGCCAGAGATTCATCAATGCCGTAAGGGAAAACATTCTAGACCGCACCTTGATGATATCGTTGCGGACCGTGACGCCGGGTGTTGGCCCCACCATCGCGCGCTTCTTGCCCTTCGAAAGCTTCTGACTGGACGAGAGTCGACGGAACTCGTTGATGATCGATGACTTGCCGACGTTCGGAATACCGACCACCATGACCATCGTGCCGGCCGTCTTCTTGAACTGCGCGCCGCTGTGCGCGTTGCACCAGGACAGAATCGACTGGATCTTGCGGCCTTTCGTCACAGACGTGAAGAGGCACTGCGTCTTCTTCTGCGCGCACTGCTCTTCGATGCGCTTCTGCATGTTGGCGTTCGCCAAGTCGCTCTTGTTGAACACGATCAGGCGCGGCTTGGACGCGCCGAACGTCTCCTCGAGGATCGGGTTCGCCGAGCTCCACGGGATGCGCGCGTCGCGCACCTCGATCAGCACGTCGACAGCGTCCAGTTGCGCGAGCATCTGCCGGCGTGCGACGGCCATGTGGCCCGGGAACCAGTTGATCTTGGCGGGGTACATGAACTTGTTGCGGAACGCGCTCATGGTGCCTGCTTGCTGCTCTTCTTGGTTGCGTCAATCAATTAATTGCAGTGGCGCAAAATGCGAGTGACTCGTCTTGCAAGAGGGTGCTCTTTTATCAATAAGCCGGTAAAAGAACGCCACTTTGACCTCTCGCCTCGTTCTGAAATACTAAAAGACAAAACCCTCCTTTGATTTCGGATGAGATGTTTATCTTTTATCTGGAATGACAACCCACGAGTGAAGCGCTGCACTCATGGATGCGGCAAGCGCATGATCACGATGACATTGGGCTCGTGTCCAAGTAGTGGATGCAAGCCACTTACCTAGACGCTTCAGCCGGCTTGTAGGAGCTCGGACGCTTCAGCCGAGGTGAACGGCTTGCCAACCAAGAAGAAGAGGTCTCCTGCCTCGACTTCCAGCTCCGGAGGTGGGTTGGTGAACACACACGGATGCGGCAGCACAATTCCGCGCGCCGGACGCCAAATCCCAATTGCAGTGCAGCACGTCTGCCGAACGCACCCAGCATTAGCTCAGCCTTGCATCGGAATGGGCAAGGAAACCAAGCAGACACGTACCATTTCAAGAAACTTGCGAAAGCAGGTCGAGTACTTGGTGGCAACCAGCTCACTTGGCACCTCGAGCTGGAACAAGCGGCGCTTCCTAGGATCCGACGAACGATCATAAAGTGAGCGATCGCTGGAACTCGCCGATTGAATGCAAAGCAAGAGAAAAGGAAACAAACGTACTCTGGGTCATCGTAGCTGCCGTTGATGAGGACATTGAAGAACTGGGTGATCCACGGCTTCCGATAGCACTCACTCATCAGCGAGTCGACGATGGAGTTCATGTACACGCGGCCTGGATGCAACAAACGAAGTCATTTCTTGCTAAATGAGACGGCGAGAAGAAACGCAAACGCTAATCGCACCTGATGCAATGTACTCCTCCAAGACAATCGATGCGTCCGTTCCGTCATTAGCTGACTCGTCCAAGTTGCCCCAGAATGATTCTCGTCGAGTACTGGTACGTCGCGGCGTCCGATACGACATCTGCCGATTGGCGGTGTGCTGAGTCTTGAGCAGAGCAACGCTGAGGTGGTCGTTCGATAGCGAGCTGAGCAGTTTCACGTTTGTAGGTTTGTCCAGCTCGACCACGAGGTTTGGCATGCTCGTCTTCTGACTGATCTCCACGATGTACCGCAGCGTTGTAATGGCGTCTGCATCGATCATGTTTGGATCCGAGTAGGGCGATTCCGTCGTCTGCGTCAAGATCAACACCGTACTCGCCACATCGATGCGGGTTTTCTTGAGGTCGACAAAGTTGACTGGCGAACCCATCACGAAAAACACGTCGGGAAAGTGGCTGATTCTTGCAAACTCGTCTTCGTCGATGACGGCTGGAGCAAGGAAGACCACTGGCGGCGAACCCAGCTTCTCATCCATCACAGGCGCTTCTCGGATCGTCTTGAGAAACTGGTATATGTCTGCCGGAAATCCACAAACGATGATGTGCTTTGTGATTTCTGGTGGCACACCGACGCTCGTGAACTCAACGTAGTCTGAGCAGTCGTCGTCTGCAAGGCGCTTCTCTGGGGTCTTGTACGACGCAATCAGGCTCTGCCGGATCTTTTCGAATTCAGTCCCAAGCGCTGGCTTGCTGTCCTTCTTCACCACTTCGTTGCCGTATAGCCCGACCACTGATTTTGCTTTGCGTCGAGTGTTCTTGCGATACGAGAGAATTTGTTCTGGAGGAATCTGCAGCACCTGCTCGACTGCGGTGAGTCCTTTTGCGATTGCGTACACCTTGCAACACAGATTCGGATCGGCAGTGGCTCCCAACTTGAACTCCATATCAGGGAACTGAACTCCTTCCTCGGTGAGCAGCGCTAGAGGCACGACTGGAGTCTTTTCGTACAGGAACTTGATCAAGTCACCGAAAGACAAGCCCGAGAATGTTCGCGGGATGTCGACCACAAAGACGCCATGCATAAATCCGTGCAGGTAGAACTTCTGCCATTGAATCGGTGACACGCGGGTGTCGAGGTCACCATGGCACTGAGACAGAAGATTCAATAAGAGTGTCGGAAGTCCGCACATCTCGCAGCTTCGTCCCAAAATCGAAAACTTCATGAGCCCGGCGGCCATGACATCGCTTGCACCCATTTTCAGGATCGTCCCTGCGTTCTTAGCATTGATCACTTGGGCGTAGATCGGACACGTCGGATTCCCGCGACGCAGAGCAATCGTGATCAACGCGCTGCATTGGTCTGCGTGCTGAGGTCGACTCGCATTTCGATTCACCAAGACGTAGCACGCGCTGGCTTTCTGCAACACAGCGCGGTCGAGATCTTCGTCGAGCATGGGCGAGCCGACGATGTACTTGACTTTGCTCTCGTGCGCGTTCAGCATCTTCTTGACTTCAACTGCTGGCGGACTTGGGTTCAGAATCACGATCTTCTCGTTCCAGTTCAGGTTGCTCGGGTGGAAAAACTCACCGAAGAAGATCGACAGCATCTCGACATCAATGTGGCCAGTGATGACCACATGGGGGTGCTGCTTCGCTTCGGTGTAGGACGAAGAGTAGTCTGTATGTGACGAGATGATCTTTGACACGCGGTTGATTTGGATCGGCACAACGATGAACGTCAGCAGAATGACGAACGAGATGAGGAACTTGCCGTCGGTCGACACGGGCGCGATATCTCCGTACCCAAGCGTTGATATGCTCACGACCACAAAGTAGATGAGGTCGATGTACGAGAGGTTCTGGCACTGGCACGTGATGGCGTCGTCGGAACATTCCAAGAAGCATGCCTCGAAAACCTGCAGGATACCTGCAGTCGAGATCACAATGCAGATGATTGTGAGTAGCACCGCAAGCAGCTGTCGCTGCAGCGAAGACCTTGTGAATTCGAGAAACCGGTAAAGCCGCAGTACGCGTAGCGATCTCAGGATGACCGAGATCTTGATGACATCGCGGCCGACAACGTAGCCCTTCATTTGCTCGTCGACAACCCAGCGCAGCCACGAAGGGAAAATAACCACGAGCTCAGCTACTGGAAGCATAGTTCGCGCGTAATCCACTCGGTCGAAAGCGGCATAGAGGCGGATGATGTATCTGTGGGTGCCACCAATAGAACACGAGGGCATATTTAGTCGCCGCGCTATAGCCTTTCGTATGGTACATGATTCAAACGTACTCGAGTGTGAAGAAGAAGTTGATAGAGAAGTCCACGGCTGCAGATCCGATGATAATGACTGTGTGTGAGTACGCCTGCTTCCAGTCTCTTCGGAAGCGAGTCGAGTCAAGCATAGTGCCTACCTTTCATCCAGAATGTGTTTATGCCAAGCACACCATTCCAGTACACGTACGCGTTGAAAACGACAGCGAACAGTGCCAACAGCGCCATAACCAGATCAAAGATGTAGCACCCGAGCGAGTCTTCCAAGTTGCGCTGCACCCACTCGCGGAACAGCTCGCCGGACTCGCGCACCACGAAGTACTGCACCTTCCTGCGCTTGGGCCGCGGCAGAAGCACAACAATCCGCGATGCCGCGCTCACGTCCTGGTTCATGCGCTTGGGCACGAGCTTGAGCGCCATCTTGGCGTCGTCGTCGTCGCCTGCTGCCGCCATTGCGGATTTCCGCACACAAGATTGAAGCTGCACGTTGGCAAGCAAGCGAAAATGCGGGCTCGATGACGACGCTTCAAGATTCATGTGGGGCCACTCTACATGGTGTACCACATAGAATTATGGAGCGCTCTACACCCTGTCGCAGATATGCTTTGCTTTCAAAATGCAAATCCACCATCATTCCGCACGCGTTGGCAAAATTCAAAAGAGCAAGCGACAACGCAACACACAAGAGAGCAAGACGAAAATGGAGAGCAAGCCACGCCTGAGCCTGCGCGACGCGAGGCGCCTCCACGGCGCAAACGGCGGCAAGAGCGCCGCGAGCAGCAGCAGCAACCCGAACGCGCGCGCGTACCGCATCGCGAGACAGTCGGGGCTGCTGAACCTCTCGACGCGCAGCTTGCAGGAGTTCCCGAAAGAAATCCTGCGTCTGCATGAGCTCGCTGACGAGGTGCGAATCGGTGACATCACTATTGAGTGCCTACATAGAATAGCTCGTTTGTTGCGATGTGCTGACGATGCGGCTTGTGCGCTCTACGTTCGTGCGGTCGTTGTGCCCTCCCCAGGACGAACGCAGTTGGGAATGCGCGATGCTTCAGAAAGTGGACCTGAGCTATAACGAGATTAAGGAGCTGCCGACTGAGATCCAGGAACTCGTGTACGTGAGCTCGTTCAAGATCCGCCACAACCAACTTTCGCAGCTGCCCGAGACTTTCTGGAATTTGACCAAGCTCACATCAGTGGATCTTAGCAAGTGGGTCGTTTACATTGTTTTTTTGTTTTTTGTTCTGGCGCTGGATTGTAAGCTGACGTTATCACGAATTTGATGTGCGAATTGTAGCAACCTTCTGGGAGGCCAGCTCTCTGAGAGTCTGGGGGACCTGATCAACCTGAAGGAGCTCGCGCTGGACGGAAACAAGCTTGTGCAGCTACCGGATTCAATCCATCGCTTGGAGAATTTGGAGGTTCTGAAGGTTGAAAACAACCAGCTGCGCGCATTGCCATCGTCGATCGGTAAGTTGCTGTCCCTCAGTATCGATTGCCTCTCGAATGGTATTCTTCGCTGCACTTTCTTACTTATTGGATTTCGAATTTGCGCTGTCACTGCTGCCGCTTTCTAGGAAGTCTTCGTCGGTTGCACACACTGACTGCTCACTCGAATCAGATCCCAGCTCTCCCAGCTTCACTCAGTCAGTTAGCCAACCTGTCGACGCTCGATCTTCACAAGAACAGCATCGTGACTGTCGGCGATGCACTCGTCAGTCTGAAGGCTCTTCGATTCCTCGATCTCCACCAGAACAAGCTTGAAGTGTTTCCAGAGCTGCCAGAGAAGGCGGCACTCGATCAGGTTCTGCTCGGTTTCAACTCGCTGCAGGCAATTTCCGACAGCTCGATTATGCGCGTGAGAGATACGATCACGGTACTGGATGTCCGCGACAACCGTCTGCGAACGCTTCCAGAGAAAATCGCCCACTTGTTCCGCATCAAGACACTCGACCTGACCAACAACGACCTGAACGAGCTTCCAGCTGGACTCGGATACCTGAAGGATCTCCACCACTTGATGGTGGAAGGAAACCCACTCCGGACGATTCGTCGAGCCGTGGTCTCCGGTGGCTCCGAAATGCTGAAGAAGTACCTGCGTACTCGTGGTGGACCTCCTGTTGGCGTTGAAGCTCTAGAAGAAGAGTTCGACGAGTTTGCACTACGAGACAAGCAGCAGCAAAGCGAGCTGCTTCTCGGTGCCACTGCGTCGGCCGAGAGCATCTCATCCCAGCACGAGTACTTGTTCCGTGACGCCGCCTCGTCCGGTTCGCTGCAGCTTGTGGGTATGGGACTGATGTCACTGCCACCTCATCTCCAAGGCCACGGGAAGTTCAACTTCTCCGCGACGTTGGTGCAGCTGAATTTGTCGAAGAACAAGATCGGCATCTTGCCGAAAGAGATTGGAGAACTTGCTGCACTCCAGTCTCTCATCGCTGAAGAATGCGCGCTGACGGAGATCCACCCATCAATTTCGAATCTCACCCAGCTCCAGCACCTTCGTCTGCGCAAGAACCTGCTCAAATCCGAGGCAATCGATGCGATGATCTCATCCACCAGCCAAGCTGGCTTCTGCGGCTCGCTGAAAGAGCTCGATTTAGGGAACAACGTGCTGACAACCGTCCCCAAGAAGCTAACGTTGCTCAAATGCCTGGACACGCTGCTGATGTCGTTCAACCGGATTCAGTCACTGGACGGGTTCCCGTGGGCGTCCATGCAGCGACTCTCGATCCTGACGTTGTCAGACAACCAGGTGAGTGAATGTGGATATCTGAAGTTTGACATCCTGGTGGCTCGATGCTACCGTGTGCCTTCTTGTATGTGTGCTGCAGCTGGAATCCCTTGGGACTGTTTACGATGCGACGATGCTGACCTCGCTCTCGCTCGAAAACAACAACTTGCGCCAGGTATGTCCGTTGTCAATAACATTGGGATGCTGTCATCGATCCAGCTTCTAACGCTAACGCTACTCTTGCGTGTACAGATCCCAGCTGAGCTTGGCCGATGCGAGAATCTTCGAGCGCTCCTTTTGGCTGGAAATCCGCAGCGCAGCATCCGCGTGAACCTCATCCAAGAAGGCACTGAAGCTGTTCTCAAGTACTTGCGCAACCGACTGCCTCCCGAGCTCCAAAGCGCTCCACACGCGGTACCTACCGTAAACGATTTCGCGCCGTCACAAGACACCGAGAACGTACCTCCATCCAATCAGAGTGCTACCAGAGCCCGGGACGCGTACAACCCCATGGAGAAGAAGCGCGTTCGAACGAACGCCACTCAGCCTAGCAGCTCATCTGCTCCAGCCCAGCACGCTGCCACTACCCCGTCGACCCAAGTGCAAGCAGATGACAGTGCGTCTGCGAACAACCAGCTGCTGGGTGATCTGAACAAGAAGATCTTAGCGCTCGAAGGCAGCTTGGAAGACTTTGCGCTGACGGCAGCGAAGCGCTTTGCCCTGAAGAAGGAGCTGGCGATGGTGCGCTCCCAGAAGATCCGATTTCTCCGCGCTATCCAGCCATAGAAGATGCCGTGGCATGGCGAGGTCAACATCAACCAAAGGTCTTGGGTTTTTGAATGCATGTATCTGTATAAACAGAATGTATGTAACGAATTTCCGGCTGCTTGTTTCTGCTCAAAATGGTCCAAGAAAAACTCCGCTGTATAATTCTACCACCGCGGCCCTTCGTCGATTTCACACTTTTGCAATTTGCCCAGATCCCAAGTGAAGGAAAGGCCATGCGTCGACAGGATGTGGTGCTCGCGCCCGCGCGTGACCAGCGAGCGAGGGCTCTGCGAGAGGCGCGCAGGTCTGGCTTCCTGAGTCTTCCGGCACGGAGCCTCACTGAGTTCCCTCCTGAAGCCTACCACTTGGAAGACCACATGGACAAGGTACGCTTGAAGGCATGTGCGCATTTTATGGCGTGATAAATCCTAATTCGAGGTTCGTCGTCATCCCCACAGGACGAGAAGAAGTGGGAGTGCGTGGACCTGGTGAAGATCGACATGAGCCACAACGCGATCCCGTCGCTTTCGGACGAGATCGCTGGGCTGACCACCGTCACGTCCATCAAGCTCTGCCAGAACGCGCTCCAGGGACTCCCCGACGGCTTCTTCGAGCTTACGGGACTCGCGTACCTCGACCTGAGCCAGTAAGGAGCCTTTGATTTTGGCTCAACACTGTTGCAATGTGACTGGTTTGCCTGGTACTGACACCAAGTTCCCTGTAGCAACCAGCTGCAGCGCGATCTCTCCGAGCACTTTGGAGCCCTCGTGAACTTAAAAGAGCTCGGCTTGGCGTCCAACAAGCTCTCCACTCTACCACAGTCGATCAGTATGCTCTCGAATCTGGAGGTCCTCCGCGTTGAAGAGAACCAACTGACGAGGCTTCCTGACGGGATTGGGAACCTCAAGAAGCTGCACACACTCACAGCGCACACCAACCAGCTAGTGAGTCTGCCGCCGTCGTTCGCGGGGCTGAGCAACATGCAGATGCTCGACCTGAAGAAGAACCGCTTCGAGTCCATGACTGAGTGCCTCTCAACACTCCAAAAGCTCAAGTTCCTCGATCTGAGGCAAAATCGGCTCGTGATCTTCCCCGTGCTGCCCGTGAGCGCGGCGCTCGACCAGGTCTTTCTCGGCTACAACTCGCTCTCGAGTATCAACGAAGAGTCCGTTCTACGCGTCAAGGATTCGATCACGGTACTCGATGTACGCGACAACAAGCTCAGCGACTTGCCAGTAAACATCGCGTGTCTGTACCGCCTCAAGACACTTGATCTGGCGAACAACGACCTCCCGGACCTGCCCCCGGGTCTCGGGTACCTCAAGCACCTGAACCACATCATCACCGATGGGAATCCACTACGAGCGATTCGCAGGTCCATTCTGAGCGCTGGCTGCGAGTCGCTTAAGAAATATCTGCGTACGCGAGGAGGACCGCCACCCGGAGTCGATGCCATGGAGGAGGAGGTGGACGAGCTCCAGCTTCATCAGGAGAAGCTCGCGAGGGCGAAAGCTGGATCTGCACCAGCAGCTCCAAAAGCAGGCAAGCTAGACTATCTCTTCCGTGACGCTGCAGCTTCGGGGACTCTTGATTTCTCAGATAAAGGTGTCGTGGAGATCCCAAGTGAGCTTGTGGGTCAAGTATTCAGCTTCGCGACCACTCTGCTGCACCTCAACCTATCGAAGAACCGCCTGACACACCTCCCAGCAGAGATCGGCGAGCTCTCTGCGCTCTTGGTAAGTGACATATGGATAGTCCAGGCCTGCGAGTCCTTCGTGCAGGTTTCTATCCTTCACCATACTCATAACCTTGTGATTCGTACCCCATCGTGAATATTTGCATGACAGACGCTGACAGTCGAGGAGAACAGTTTGCAGAGCGTTGGCCCGTCAATCGCCCAACTAAGGAGCCTGCAGCTGCTTCGTCTGCGCAAGAACCAGCTTTCGCACGACGCCATCAACGAGTTCCTCACGAGGGGCTGCGCTTTAGGCAAATCGCTCAAGGAGCTTGATCTGCGAAACAATGCCCTGATGCAAATGCCGATGGGCATCCGACACCTGGACGCGATGGAGACGCTGCTGCTCTCGTTCAACAAGATCGACTCGCTTGACCGGTTCCCGTGGTGGGAGCTCACGAAAGTGAGCGTCGTCAGCATTTCCGATAACAAACTACGCTCGTTGGGGGAAATCTACCAAGCTCCGCGGCTTGCGTCGCTCTCGTTCGAGAACAACAACCTTACGCAGGTGCCCTGTGAGCTGGGGCTCTGTCCACACCTGCGTGCGATCTACATGAACGGCAATCCTCAAAAGACCGTGCGCGGTGGGGTGATCGCCAAGGGCAACATGGAGATCTTGACGTACCTCAAGAACAAGTTTCCACCAAACGCTGTGCTGCCTCCACCACCCTCGCCGTCTTCGGCTCGGGGATGCAACCAGGACGACGAGCGAGCGGCACTCAAGACACCACCATCGTCATCGTCGGCATCCTCAGCTCTGGTCGCTTCTTCGTCCAAGTCGGCGACAACGTATGCAGCGTCAGGCGGTGGCTCAGCGTCAACGTGCAAGGCGCAATTCGCTCCCCCGAGTGCCAAGCAAGAAGACGAGGCGCCCGTGAACAACCGCGGCGCAGGTGGCAACGATGCAATCCGCAAGAATCTGGTCGCACTCACCGACCAGATCGTGGAGCTGGAGCTGGAGCTGGAGAATCACGCTCTCTCGGCCCCCAAGCGCTACGCGATGAAGAAAGAGGTTGCGCTGCTGCGCTCGACTAGGATCCGCGAAGAGCGCAAGCTGAAATAACTGGACCAGCGCGACTTGAAGGACGCTTGGCTATAGCGAAGAGGATGAGAAGCAAGCGAGCAGCAGCACATACAAAATTGGGGATATACCTTCTTACTACTCGCCTCACGGTCTCGATATAATGCAGTTCGCCCTCGTCGTCGTTACCATCATCTCCTCCTTCTCCGTCACGGCTCGCTTTACTTGTTCATCATCAGTCTTTTTTTCGTTTATCTGTAAACTCGTCAAATGGCGTTGTGGCCGTAGCTGCTCGTGACGGGCACGTCGTTGTTCGACGGCTGGGCGGGTGTTTGTCGTCGCTTGTGATACCAGCACTCGAACGCAAAGCCCAGAAACGCGAGAACTCCGACGGCGATGCCGACGATGAGCCCACCTGAGAGGCCCGTGGACACGTTCGTCTCCTGTGTCGACACGCTGCCCGTGCCCGTGCTGCTCATGCCGCCACCAGCCACACCACCGGAATTCCCTGATGAGTCCTCCGTCGATCCGCTGGCGCTGGTGCTGTCCGAGCCATCGTCATCGTCGCCGACGGTACTGGTGAATACTGGCGACGTCACGCTGCACTCCGTGAGCGTGAACTTGAGCTTCTTGCCGTTCAGGTTCGAGGCAATGGGCGATGAGAGCGTCACGGCGATCGAGCCATCGGTCGTGTTGACGCTCGTCACGGATCCCACCGAAGCCCCGTCGGCGTTCGTCACACTCACCTGCACTGCCGACGACGGGCAGTACGAGTCCGTGTTGACTGTGAACCTCGCGCTGCCGGCGTCCAGGTCATCGATGTCCGTGATCGTAGACACGGGCGCCGTGAGCTTGCCGACCCCCTGGTAGTTGGACATGGCGCTGTTGCCGACCTTGACAGCGACGATCATCGTGTTCGAGTCGCCCGCGGACGCGTCGCACGTCAGTGCGCCAGAGAGCGCGATCTTGCCCGAGCAGTTTTCGCCACTGCACGTGATGCCCGTGATTGGGAGTCCCTGCTTAACGGCGATCGAGCACGCCGTGTCGCCCGCCTTGCCGCGGCAGATGTCCGCCGTGTTGCAGCCGTCCGCCTGGGATAAGCGCAGCGCGGAGACCGCGACGGAGCTCGAGCACACAGAAATGTTGGCGAGCGAGGTGCTGGCGTTCGGCGCCTGCATGGCGGCGCCGCCAATGTCCTGTCCGATCGCGACTGTCACAACTTCTGCGCTGCCGCCGCTCGTGAACTTCGCCATCACTGCATTCACGTCGGCGCCGCTGCGCATCGCGACCGCCCAGTCGATCGGACTCTCGAGCGTCGCGGTGACGGGACACTCGGCGCCATTACATGCGCCGTTGGCAGCAAGAGACTTGAGCTTCGGCACTAAAACAGACTTGGAGTCGCACGCGAGCGGCACTTTTAGGCTGAACTCGAGCGTGTAGGCCGACGCGGCGGCGTAGTTGCAGAGCTTGAGTGCGAGCTGCGAGCTCCCCGCCGTGAGCTTCGTGGCCGTGTCTTCGAGAATGCATGTCGTGCCCGTGCAGTCGGCACACGCTTTCACGCCTGCGTTCGCATATTGGCATCCATAGAGAGAGAGAGAGAGGTGAGTTGGCGTTGTTATTGTCCACCGCCACGGCATTTGTCAGATTGCCATTTTCTACCTTCAGCCGTGCGCCATCCTGCGGCCACGCACACGCTCGCGAGCGCGACTGCGAGATGCCGAGTCGCCACCATGGACGAGCGCTTGTGCAGTGGCTGTATCTCTGTGTGCGTTGTGTGTCGCCTGTATGAAGAACGCGTATAGAACGGAGGCGAGCGCTCGTAAGAGTCCGTGGCGTCTCTATCTCGTAAGCGAGAACGCAGTGTTGCTTGCCCACGGCCTTCTTGCCAAAAAGAGATTCAGTCCGTTAGTCAGTCCGCCTTTTGAAGCGGTCGATGCATCCAATTTGCTAAATAATTAAACAGACTATCTTGCGTGTTGTATGTGATCGTCTAAGGTCATCTGTCCCTCCCTTTTTTGGGCTAAATTTAGACGTAAAACAGGCAACCCGAATCGCTGATAAATGTCGCGCGAAGGGGAGCGCAATGCCATTTGCTGCGACACTTTAGTTCGAGCAACATTCACGTCAGCATCAAGCGAGCGCGATCATCTCGATCTGAGAATCCCGCCCATGTCAAGGTCAATTTGCGACAGCAACAAACGGAACAACAGACAGGAGCAGAATGATGCACGAGGTGTGGACGATCGAAATGGGCGTGGGCGTGGGGCCCTTCCGACTCGGTGCTAGCGTCGCAGAGGCGCTGCACGCGCTCAAGGTGCGCATCTTTTGCGCACATGTATGCGGCCTTTGTGTGAACTGTGCGCTTGAAAGGGTCACTCGCTCAGTTGTACCTCCATCCCTCTTGTGACGCAATGTGTTGCAGAGCCGCATGCCCGTGCGGCCGTTTGAGATCCTCTACGACGCCGCAGACCTCTACAAGAGCGACCTGGTGATCGATTCGGCGGAGGACGGCTTCCGTGTGAGTTATTGCGCGCGCTTTGCATGCATGTGGTGCGTGTGCTGACTGTTGAGTTTTGTATCATTTTCTTTCTGTGGTGTTTGTTGTGAAAACTATGTGTACTCCAGCTCAAGTTCGACCCCGTGCGCCAAGTGCTGAAGGTGGTCGAGTTCTACGACGTGAACCGCATTGCGCTCAAGTACGGACGCGTCGTGATCTTCGGGGGTGATATCGCAGCCACGTTCATGTCGGTCTACAACGTGAGTTTGGGTGCATTTTGGCTAGTTGATCTTCTTGGCCTAGGCATTTCTACTGAACCTTCGACCGCTTGCGTTTCTTTGTGCAGCTCTTTGGGCCAACGTTCCCAGGCCACTACGAAGCAGCAGAGAAGGTATTGCTCTCGCTCACAAGGTGCAATAATGAGCTGGTATTCGAACTGACCACGTGCTGTATTGGAATCTCTCTCGTAGAGCTATTTTCTGGGATACGAAGGCGGGTGCGTCAAGTTCCCCATCCCAGAGGAGTACCGTCACCTGTACCAGAACGACACGGAGCTGCCCATGGAGTTCCCGGTACGTCCACATGATCTCCACGATGCCTGCTCGAACTGTTTCTCTGAGTTTTATTTGCCGGCTACCCAGAATGGAGCTACACCAGCAGCAACGGGCTTCATGGTGTTTGTAGGCGGGAACTACCGCTCTCCAGGCGCGCCGCAGCCTGCCAAGAAGTACGCTTGTGCACTTGTGTGAAGCTGTAAATCGTGTCGCGTACCGAGGTCTGACACTATGAGCTCTCTCAATGCGTGACGGCGTTGTACTTTGAAGATTCTACTCGGAGGTAGTGGACGTAGAAATGGGAGAGAGTGCGACTTCGCTGGCATTCACAGGGCGGAAGCAGAGAATAGAGCTTGGGTGGTCGCCCCAGGTGAGTGGAGAACAAACTTGGGCTGAATTCTTGCGTTGACGCTACCTGAAATGCTGACGTCTCTCTGATATGCTCCTTGCAACTTGTCAGGAAGTAATTAGTGAAATCGGACAACCAGTGTCCGTGTTTCGAAAATCCGAAGATCCCAACGATGGGTATGAGATCCGATTGTGTGGCTCGTTGATGCCATACTTGAGGTGGCTAATGCTCTGTTTGTGTCTGAATGCACAGTGCGAGTGTCGCTGGAGGGGTGATTGGCGAGTACTTCCACAACTACCCGCACTTGGGCATCGACGTTCTCTATAGTTCGCTGCACACGGTCTCGAAAGTGATCATGAAGACGAATGCGCTAGGGTAAGAATGCTGTCAACATCGATCACTCTGTCTGGACGTTGGCCTGTCAAGCCTGACGATTTGCTGGTGTCGCATTTTTTTCTGTAGACATCCCGACTTTGGTTCGTACCACAAGTGCAACTTCTGCCTGTGCTTCCAGACGTCACCGATCCTGCAAAAGTCTGGTATTAAGAAGTACCGCATCGCTGAGATCACTCCGGAGACACCGGTACGTCGGCTTTATGCATCGGAGATGTTTTATACTGCACGATGGCTTCAGCAAGCTCACATCTCGTCGATATTGTAGTGGAAAGAAATCCGGACGATGCTCGGTGGCTCGGCGGAAATGCGTCCTGTTATTCACGACAATGGACTCGGGTTGCACCCGTTCGGCTCGAGCCTGTGCTACAGCCCAACGCCTGGCTGCATCTTTGAGGTTCGTTGTGTCTTTGGTTGACAATGGAAATCGTCGAGACCTGATATCCAGAGTTCTAACGTTTCCTCATGCCAAATCTGGTTACAATGTGCAGGTGATGAAGAATGGCTACGTTGCCAGCGTGACGCTGACGACAAGCTGAGCTGGTAGAGGGTGAGCTGGCCCTGATACGCGTAGCCAACTTGATGCGTAGCGCCTTCGAGGCTCAATCCGGCGAGTAACGAGAAAAATATACGAAATAGTTGCTCGCGTCATGTGCTGAGAAATCGAGGAGCCCAAGTGCAGCCAAGTGCAGGTCAATCCAAATCCTGTGCTGCGTTGTACCCTTGCAATTTCTTACTATTGAGTGGAGTGGCGTCACCTTAATCTACATGGTCGTTCTAGTTTCTAGGCTGTCGAGAGTGGTCGTAGGCGCCTGGAGGGAGCGGTGGTGGTGGTGGCTGCTGCTGAGTGTTCTGGTAGTAACCCGTCGGCGGTTGTGGTGGGTACTGCAGCGGTGGGGCTCCATGGTACTGCTGCTGCTGCTGAGGTGGTGGTGGTGGTCCTGGCTGATAGAACTGCTGCTGCTGGCCTGGCATTGGAGGCGCCTGCGGTGGGTACGATGGGACCATGTGTGGTGGCTGCTGGTACTGGTGCTGAGGCTGATAATGCTGCTGTGGCTGCTGGAGGTGGTGAGGGTACGGGAGCTGAGGCGGTGGTGGCTGGTGCGCGTTCATCTGCATCGCTCCTGGGTTGTACTGCATCGGAGGTGGTGGCGGTGGCTGAAACCCCGTTGGTGGCGGGGGCGGCGCGTAACCCATCGGTGGCTGACCAGCGTACCCCATGTGCTGAGGAGGAGCTGATGCCGCATACCCTGGCTGCGTGTAATGCGTGTGGCCACCGTGGGTCTGGGTCTGGAACTGTACGGGAGCTGGCTGGTTGTGGCTGAAGTTGTCTGAACCGCTACTGTCGCCACGTCCGCCGCCTCGTCCACTGCTCCCACGTCCACCGCCGCGTCCACCTCCATACGAGCTGCCAGAGCTGCTGCCTTGACGGTATTCGTTAAAGCTGGCGTTGTGTTGTCGGTTGTTCGAGTACTCACTCGTAGCAATGTCACCACCACCAGTGTGCTGACCTGGTTGCTCGGTATTGCCGCCGCGGTTGCGCTTGCGGTTCTGGCGCTTGGCTGCAGCCTCAGCCTCGTCGTCCGAGTAGAGCGTCTCGTCGGTCTCCTCGTCAAAGATGTTGGACGCATCCGTGCCCTTGTCCGCGATCTTCTCGGGCACGATGTACGTCGTGTGTTCTGTCGCAAAGAACACGACGCTGCTGACTGCAGCCTGCGCGGGCATCTTCTCGGCGTTCTCGAACCGCACGAGGTACATCGGCATCATCACGGGGCCAAACACTTCGTCCACGCAGCCGAGCACTGCACGGTCTTCAAAGCACAGCACGCTGCCTTCGTCCAGTGGTTTGGCGTTCATGTCGGACTTGATCGTGGCCATTAAGCCGGGCACGCTCACGTTCAGGATAGTGCCGCAGCGAGCAATGGGGCAATCCGCAGTGAGCTCCACGCCTGGCTCACGCACCGGGATCGCAGCGACTTCATTCGCGGTCTTCAGTGGCACGGAAGATGCCTTGTTCTCCTCCTTCTCCATGGCGGCTTCGATCTCAGCGCGCAGCTTGTTGCGGTCCTCTTCACTTTCGTCGTCGTCGTCGTCATCGTCGTCGGAGCTCTCCTCGCTCGAGGACTCGATCACGGCGTCTTCCTCCGTCGCATCTTCATCAGCATCATCGCCTTCACTGGTGCTCGCAGCGCCACTGGCAGCAGCAGCGACCGCTGGCGGCTGTGCTGCAGCACCAGTCATAGTCGCACCGGCAAACTGCGCAGCGACGGATTGGATCTCCATCTCGGCGTACTGCGCGGCGACATCGAGGTCTGACACGGGCTGGTACGGCGTGTGTGGAGTCGGTGCAGAAGGTAGCGGCGGCTGAGCAGCAGCAGCAGCCACGTCTCCGTGCTTCATGGTGCTGGCGTCCTGCATCTCGTGGTTCGTGGGCTCTTTCAATGCCCTTTTGGCCACCGACACATTTTTCAAGCCAAGATCGACCGGAGTGTCCATCCACCAATGAAAACAGTGGGCTCTGTCGGCTCAGGTTCCTAGTGTTCTCCACTCTAAAATCGGGAAGGAAATAAAGTGGCCCACGCTATATGCGTTGGCGATTGAGCAAACAAGCGTCGGAAACGGCTGCAACACGCAGAAAGCGGCGATGGCGACGGTCGACAGGCCACGCAGTTGTAGCGTGCAAGCAGACAGCATGGTGTCTGCACTCACACACACACACACTGCATGGTGTCTGCACACTCCCGATCGCTTGCACAATCGCGCGTCTCGTCCTCAACCGCCGGGAGTTTCGCCGCGCATTGAAGAACTTCGTTCGGTTGATGGGAGCGAAATGGGATTCGCAATCTTCCGTCGGCGATACCATTTTGCAGCTTAACGAATCAGCGAAATTGCAAACATTTCAGCCCATCAGCGATCCAGCATAAACATCTTTTGGCCTATGGTTGGTCGATTATGCGACCAGTTGCATGTCCGACCTTTATCGAGTCGATCGATATATTACTGATTTAAGCAGCTTAAATGACAGCTCCTGTAAATTACAGACTGGACACTGCTGGTCGTGTCCAAACTGATGCATCTTGAGAGATCCAGGGTTTATCGGGTTGCAGCGAGAAATACCAACAAGTGGACAGCTTCCCAAACCAACTGCTTTCGAACGATTTGGGCGGCACGAGTCGTGAAAACTGGGTCCATACAACACGCAAGGAAGAGGCTTCCCGATTCGAACGGGCCGCAAACCTGCATCGGGGTTGTCCGCTTGTCCGCTTTCAAGATGGGTGAAACAAACGCACAGATTCGTGCACTCGCATACTGAGCGCAAGCTGTTTTGATAAACATCTTTGATTTGGGAGCTCAGCAGTCTCGGTCAATCAAACGCCGAGTTTTCAGCCGCTTTCAGACAATACTGCCCAATCGCACGCGCGCACGGCGAATCGTCTGTCTCCTGCAACCTTTCGAGCCTCATTCGACCAACATGTTCTGGTCAGCATAAAAAAGGATAGCATCTATTAAAGTTGCACCGTTCTCTTCCTCTTTCGAGATCTCTCCACGCCCACACACACACCTTCAAGCTGTGAAAATGGCCGCACCAGTCCACGAGGAGGGCTCACTTTCGAATTCGCGCCGCCAGCAACAAGCAGCTCCAGCTCAAGACCCAGAAGAAAGAAATCCACGATGTCGTTCGAACTCCCAAAGCTCACGTACAACTACAACGCGCTCGAGCCGTTCGTGGACACGGACACGATGAACATCCACCACACCAAGCACCACCAGGCGTACATCAACAACATCAACAACTACATCGGCACGGTGCGTTCTTGTTACGCGATCCTGTCTGTGTATGAGTGGTGTATGGATCTGTGTTAGTAGTAGATGCTGATTGTCATGGGTGTGCGTTTCGTGTGAAACAGGACAAGGGCGCGGCGCTCAGAGGCAAGTCGATCCTCGAGGTCGTGCAGTCGGCCACGGAGGCCCCAGTGCGTAACAACGGCGGTGGCCACTACAACCACTCGTACG
Organism: Globisporangium polare; assembly: GCA_023333845.1. Classification (NCBI taxonomy): domain Eukaryota; phylum Oomycota; class Peronosporomycetes; order Pythiales; family Pythiaceae; genus Globisporangium; species Globisporangium polare. The sequence continues at coordinate 27,553 of JAASFQ010000053.1, read as the reverse complement.
TGACCCATTCCTTTGGTTCTCTTGGCTGCAGCCATCTGTGTCTGTGCATGGTACTAACGATGGCTGGTTGCATCTTATCACGCAGGCTCTTCTGGACGTTCATGGCCGCTCCGGGCTTGGTCAACACGGCTCCGCACGGCGCCCTGAAGGCGCGCATCGAAGAGGACTTTGGCTCGCTCGACCAGCTCAAGCAGCAGTTCAACGCCGCTGCCTCGACGCGCTTCGGCTCGGGCTGGGCGTGGCTCGGTGTCAAGGCGGACGGCAAGCTCGCCATCTCGTCGACCCCGAACCAGGACAACCCGCTCATGCCTGGCGTCGACCAGCCGCTCATCCCTATCCTCGGCCTCGACGTCTGGGAGCATGCGTACTACCTCAAGTACCAGAACCGTCGCCCGGAGTACATCTCGGCGTTCTGGAACGTCGCCAACTGGGACAAGGTCGTCGAGTACTACGACAACTTCGCCTCGCAGCAGAAGCCAGTGGAGATCTGAACCGGCAATGGTGACGATCACGTGAAGCAGTCCCATTTGTAAGTTCGCTCTCTCATTCACTGTGTGCTCATGTCCTCCCGTCCAACCTCCAATGGATGAAATCCATGAGCAATGCGTAAATAGGACGCCATGGCTCGTTGTTCATTCCTTCCGAGCAATTGAATAAAGCAGGCACGGTCATTCTCCCAAGTCTTGTCAATCTTTTTCCCTTGTGTGCAATCATTGCCAGTGGATAAGAAGATAGCGCTTCATGCTTGGAGCTTGAAGACAAGCGGCGCCACTCGCTGCTCGCCATTATCAGTTCCGTCTGCTCATCCAAAGCAACCAGTAGTGGCAGCCATTAGCATCGCATTGCATTAGCAACACACAGTCGGGTGTACACAAAGGGTGCGTACATATTGCGACGACGGAGTACTGTTCGCGCAGCGTGACGATCGTACTGGCCTTGGCGGCGCCAGCCTGGTCCAAGTGCAGCGGCGTGCCGTTCTGATCCACGAGATCCACCCACGCAAGCCCCGCGCCGAGCTCTACCGGAACAGTTATGATAATCGGCTTCAACATCACTTCTCACAGTTGAACCAAACGCACACATAGAGTGTTACCTTTGACAAATCGCGCGGCGGTGTTTACGACCTCAAGCTGCTTCTCCAAGAGCTCTTGCTGCATGAGCGCAGCTGCAAGCTCCTCGTCCTGTTCATCCTGTGGGGGTCCATTTGCATTACCCCTCGTGGTGGCAGGCGTCGTGGGTCGCGACGCGCCGCTCGGAGGTCGCGAAGACACCGTTGGCGTGGCTGTGTGGACAATTGACTCAGCTGACAAGGACGCCATCGAGCGATTGGTGGCGAGCGCGCCTGATGAGCTGTTGCCGCCGCCGCCACCACCAGCACCGGCGCTCGAGAGCCCGCGACGCGTGAGCTGCTGCAGGTTCTTGCGCAGCGCGTCGAGCTCGATGCCCAGCTGGATGTGCTTGTGCTTGCAGTGGTCCTCGATGTCCCGCACGCACGTGTTCTTGACGAAGCTCAGCAGGATCGCGCACGAGACGTTCGAGTTGTACATCTTCACGGGCGTGTTCTCTGCATCGAAGATATGGATGGTGAGCTGATGAAGGCCCGTATTCAAGCACATGCATATACAGCGCGATCGAGAGACGCTGAGAGCGTACCGAAGCCGTACTTGACCCAGAAGAACATGATTCGCTCTTTTCTCACGCTCCAAACTGTCGCTCGTGCTTTGAAGGCTGCTCAAATTGAAGTGTCTTTTCGCTCAAAATGGGCCACGACAGCAGCAGGTCCCTTTCTAAAACGATGCCTTCCACTCTCTGCATGTTACAAAGGATATGAATTTAGGATGCCAACTATTTGCAGATACTCGTTTGAATTGCTCAAAAACAGAAGGATACTAGTTTATACAGTAATTGTCCAGCGCACTTGTCAGCCCAGAAGAAGAAGAAACAAATACTGCGTTCATTTTGACCTCTTCACTCGACGATGGCGCTCCTGCGAAGCACCCGCGGCGCGCTGCGTCTCGGTGCCCGCCCCCGCCTTCCACGCTCCTGCTATGCAGCAGCACCAGTGCGCGCGTTTACATCTGAAGCTGCGACTGGCACCGCCGCAGCCCCAGCAGAGCCTGCGCTCAACTTCGCCTTCAGCGGCTCCGGGTTCCTGACCTCGTACCACTTGGGCGTCGCGCAGGGGCTCGACGAGTGCGGCGCGCTCACGCCCGAGTCCAAGGTCGCAGGCGCGTCCGGCGGCTCCATTGCCGCGCTCACCATCGCTGCAAAGGAGGTGAACGTGCTGGAGATCCACGAGGAGGCCAAGCGCATGGTGGAGCTCTGCCGCACGGGCGGCACACTCTGGAAGCTCGAGGCGCGGCTGCGAGCGATCTTCGACCTCAAGTTCGGCGACGTGGCGCTCGAGCCGCTCAACGAGCGGCTCACGATCGTAACGCAGCGCGTGTGGCCCGACCGCAAGATCGTGCACTGGAACCACTTCAATACGATCGAGGACGTGGGCATCGCGCTCGTCGCGTCCTGCTACATCCCGTTCTACCTGGGTCGCACGGGCGTGACGAAGATCGGCGACGAGCTCCACGTGGACGGCGGGCTCGTGCAGCTTGTGCCCGAGATCCCCGGGTACGTGAAGGTGTGCGCGTTCCACTCGCACATCCTGCGCCGCCCGGACTACGAGATCAGCCCGTCCCTCGTGCCGGATTTCCCCTACAACATCCTCCAGTTGGGCCAGGCGTCCGTCGTGGCCCCGTCCGAGGAGATGCTCGACGAGCTCTTCCAATTGGGCAAGCAGTCGGCGTTTATATGGGCTGAGAGTCGGAAGAAGGAACAAAGTAAGTGAGCATTACCATAGAGCACTTAGGATCTAATAGAGAATGTGTGGGTGTGTCAGGGCGTTCGTTTTATATAATTATGGCGGGAACAAGCTACTGGTCTCATTGGTTGGGCTCAGCTCGTCGCAGCATCATCTTTGTCCTCGTCATCACTGCTTGACGACGTGGACCCGGACATCGACGACGACGACGACGACACGGACGACGAGCTTTCGTTGCCATCCTCCTCTGCGTCTCGCAAGCCGCCTCCTCGCTCGTTGTCCTCCTCCTCTTCTCGGCCGTTCGCAGCACCGCCGTCGCCATTGTCGTTCTCGGACTCGGAGAAACTCGACTCCTGACGCTCCTTCTCCGCTGCTTCTCTACCTGCCGCCGCCTCCAACTTCTCTGTCTTTGCAATAAGAGCCGCTAATGCGTCCTCTGCTGCCTTCAGCTCCTCCAGCTTTGTCGGCTGGATCTTGGATCTCGATTGCGTGCGCTTCTTCGGCGTCTGGGTTTTCATTGGCGTCACATTCACCTGTGTGCCATTGCCATTCGACTGGACAGTGGTAGTGGTGCCGGTGCCCGGCTGAGGCTTCTTGCGTGGTCGAGGCGGTCGCTTCTTTGGAGCTGATGGAGCTCTTGGAGGAGGCGGTGGCGGCGGCGGTGGGGCTGTTCCATCAGCAATAGCAGCAGCGGCGGCAGCGAGCGCGGCCGCTTTCTTCCTCGCGCGGCGGTTGGCGGCGGCGATCGCCTTTGCGTTCGTCGAGCGCTGCGGAAGCAACGGGGCGCTCGTGGGCGGCTCCAGTGCTGCGAACGAAGGGGTCTCCAGGAGCTTCTGCTTCTTGAGCGGTGGCGCCATCGCCAGCGCCATGTTCTCGCGAAGACTACAGCCACACGACAATGAAACAAGCTCAGCTCTCAGCCACACAAATACACGGCGAGACAGACAGAAGACAGCACATAACCGTACTTCTGTAACTCGCGGGCCTTGATCTCCTGCTGCTTGAGCTGCGCCATTCGCTTGGCCTCGACCTGTTTCTGGGCCTCGAGCTCCAGGTTCCGCGCCTCTAACGCCGCGAGCTGGTCAGGATTAAACTAATATCCACCATATAGATACACAACAACAAACATTAGCCATTAGCACTCCCCATACCGAAGCATGGGTGAGAACTCAATACGGTGACAGGCTCTTACCGTGAGGTTGTTGCAGTAGATGTACTGCACGACGTCTTTCCCAAAGACCGAGTTGTCCGAGATGAGCTCCGGCAGCTTGGATAGATAACGCGGATAAGGGTACGAGTCCATGGGGTGCGTCGTGCTCTTCATCTCGACCATGCAGTTGTCGATGCCCAGCGCCTTCTCGAGCGCCCGTTCGTGGAACTCGAGCGCCTCAAAGTCGTCCTCGAACACATCCGACTCACCCGAGTACCCGTCGTCGTCGTCGTCGTCGTCGTCCAGCTCATCGTCGTCGTCCAAGTTGTCGAGGAACTCGTTGTCGTCGTTGTCACTGCGCGCAGCGCCATACAGAGATTCTGTGTCCACATCGTCGTCGTCACCGCCCATGTGGTCTCCCTCTGCTGCTGCGAGTTGCTGAGCTGCAGCAAGCGCGACAGCTCTCTTGCGGCGTTGAAGTGTGGCTTTCGATATGCCTGGAGCAGCAGCAGCGGGCTTGCTGGCAGTGCTCGCTGCTGTTGGCTTCTTTCGCGCGGGCTTGCGCACCGCTTTTGCCTTTGGCTGCTTCTCTACTGTATCGTCACCATCTTGATCTGCTGCTGGTTCTGCGGTTGATGTAGAAGAAGCAAGCGGTCGCTTGACCTTCGACGGCGGCGCGCGCTTCACGGTTGCTTTCCTCACTGGCGCGCTCCTGGCCTTCACAACGGGCTTTGCTGTTGTCGTCGTGGGTTTGGCTCTCGACCGCGACGATGCCTTCGCTTTCACGCTGACTGTGGACGGAGGTGGGGAATCAGGGGGCGGAGGTGTGGCCGGGGGTAGCGGTGGTGGTGGCGGTGGAGACAGCGGGGGCTCGGACCGACTGCCGCCGTTCTCTCGCTGTCGTGAGGGCGACAATCGCGCCTCGTCCTCGCTCGAAGAGCTGCTGGAGCTGCTGCTACTGCTGCCACTGCTGCCACTGGAGCTGGAGCTGGAGCTGCTGCCGCTCGTGCTCGGGTTCAGCACCATCGCAAGCTTGTGTGTTTTATCACCGCCCCTTGTGAAGAAAGGGAGCGAGCGGTGTGGGCGGCTGCGCTGGCGCTTCTTCGCATGCGAAGCAGTGCGACGCGCCACACGCTCGTCTTTTTCGCGGCAGATATTGGCGTGGGCCACATCAACTACAAACCTACCTTAATAATGAGTTTGACTGTTTTTAAGGTGCACAATATCTCATTCAAAATAAGCGCTGCCTCTAGCATTTGTATTCGTTTCCGTTTCACACAGGTTTAGCATCATCACGAAGGTCTTGATAATATTTCCATCCCTTTTCTGACGTCGCGGCGCGAAAAGCTTTCACCACCACTGAAGGCAGGCGCCAATATGCACACTTCACGCGTTCATTCCTTACCACACGGCAGTCAGGTGTCCTTCTTCCTCTATGCTCTATGCTCTATCCACCCCCCGCCCCATCTCTCTACACGTCTAGCGGCACAGATTCCGCGTCCTCGTTGCCGTGGTGGTTCTGGCGCGCCCACATCTCGGCGTACTTGCCGTTGCGCTGGCGCAGCAGCTCCACATGGGTGCCCTGCTGGATCACCTGGCCGCGGTCGAAGACGATGATCTCGTCGGCGTCCTGGATCGTCGACAGCCGGTGTGCGATGATGATCGCGGTCTTGTTCGCGCCGACCTCCCTGAACTCGCGCACGATCTCCGACTCGGTCTCCGAATCGAGCGCGCTCGTGGCCTCGTCGAACAAGATGATCGGTGCGTCCTTGAGGATCGCCCGCGCGATGGACACGCGCTGCTTCTCGCCGCCCGAGAGCTTCAGGCCGCGCTCGCCCACCTTCGTGTTGTAGCCGTCGGGGAAGCGCTGAATCGAGTTGTGGATCTGCGAGATGCGCGCGGCGTTCAGCACTTCTTCCTCGGTCGCGTCCAGACGGCCGTAGTTGATGTTGTAGAAGATCGAGTCGTTAAAGAGTACGGTATCCTGTGGCACGATCGCGATCGACTTGCGCAGCTCGTCCAACCCGATCTCACGCACGTCCTTGCCATCGATCAGGATCGAGCCGTTCTGCGGATCGTAGAAGCGGTACAACAGACGCAGCACGGTCGATTTCCCCGAGCCACTCGTGCCCACGATCGCGATCGTCTTGCCCGGCGTCACCTTAAATGACGCGCCGTGCAGGATCGGGAAGTCCGGACGGTACGCGAACTGGACGTCCTTGAACTCGATGCTCTTGGGGTTCTTCCCCGTGAGCGTCAGAGCGTTCTCCGGCTGAGCGATCGCGGGCTTGACGTTGCCCAATGCGAACATGGCCTCCATGTCGGTCACCGCCTGGCGCACTTCGCGGTACAAGCTGCCGATGAAGTTGAGTGGAATCGAGAGCTGGAAGAGCAACCCGTTCACTAGCACCAGGTCGCCCACGGTGAGTGTCCCCGCAGCGATGCCCTCGCTCGCCATGTACATGATCGCAGTGAGACCGAGACTGAAGATGCCGTTCTGGCCGGCGTTCAGTAGCGACAGCGACGTCTGGGTCTTCAGCGCGGCTTGCTGGTAGCCCTTGAGCGACTCGTCGTAGCGGTCCGCCTCGTGGCGCTCGTTGTTGAAGTACTTGACGGTCTCGTAGTTCATGAGCGAGTCGATCACTTTCCCGGCGGCCTCGTTCTCCATACGGTTCATGTCGCGGCGGATCTGATCGCGCCATTGCGTGACCACGACCGTGAACGTCGTGTACGCCGCGAGCGTCCCGATGGTGACACCAGCGTAGGGCAGACCGAAGCTCTGCGCCATGATCGTGCTCACGAGACCGATCTCCAAAGCCGTGGGCACGACGCGGAACGCCATGGCGCGCAGCACAAAGTCAATCGAGCGCGAGCCGCGGTCGATCGTGCGCGACAACGCACCCGTCTGGCGGTCCAGGTGGAACTTGAGGTCCATCGCGTGCAGGTGGTTGAACACGCGGATCGCCACCTTGCGGATCGTCTTCTGCGCCACGCTCGCGAACACGGCGTTCGAGAGCTCGGTCGACGCGTTCGCGCTGAAGCGAGCAGCTCCGTAGCCGAGCACGATCGCCAGCGGCACCGCCACTTCCGGCGAGTGCGCGAGCGCCGTGCTCGTGACGCTGAGCGTGTCGACGAGCTCCTTGAAGAGGAACGGCACCTGGATCGTCAGTCCTTTCGATGCGAGCACGAGTGCGGCCGAGATGACGACTTTCTTCTTGATCTCCTTGGCTTCCTCGGTCTTCTCGCTCGGCCACAGGTGGCTCATGAGGAAGCTGATGATCTCCTTGCTCGTGTCCTTCGGCTTGCCCTCCGCGTCCAGCAGCGTTTGCTGCTGCTGTTGCTTCTTCTGTTTCTCCTTGTCATCGTCCACGACGGACGTTGCGAAGCCCATGGCGCCATTGCCGAGCGCGGCCGAGAGCTTGTGCTGCGAGCCGGCGAGCAGCGCGCGAGGCAGGACGGAGCTGCGGTGCGGCGGCGACTGGCTGGCGCCGAGGCGCCGCACACCGCGCAGGAAGATGCTGCGCCCGTGTAGCAAGCCCATGTGTGCTGATACTCGTGTGAGGAGGCGTTGGCACAGAGAGTTTGTGGGAATGAGCTCGTCGTTCTTCTGTGCGCTTCGATCACAAATGTGTTTGTTTTGAGGCGATGGCTGTGTGTGCAGTCATTCGGGAAAACAGGTCGCGCGAAGGTTGCTGGGAAATATGATCGTTTGATTGGTGGAAAACAGGATTACGTCAATCAAACTGAGCCATTTGATTGGCTTACAGGTGTACCCATCACAAATTGAGGAGTGACGATCTCATGGAGCAATCACGACGAAGAACGAAGCTCCTTGACGAGCCGAGTGAGCGCTGCCTCATTCCCACTGCCACTTCCTTCCTTCCAACAACTCCCAGCAACGTGCCATGCACAGCACCCGCTGTCCATCCCAGAGCGCACCCTTGTCTAACGCCATCTATTTTCAGATGGAAGCGCGACGACGCATGTGTGACTTGTGACGAAATGCCTGTCGCGTTGCAAATCAGCAACATTTGCTATTTGTAGGCTCTGTGGACTGAAACGACTCGATATTCATCATCTCAGGACATGCAGCGCCTCATGGTGGCCCGACGTATCACCTCCCAGCCATCTATCACACCTCCAGTCTCGCACGTGCATGACGCACGATGCCGCAGCTCGGAGAGGATGTGATGGCGCCGCTGCGCAAGCGCGTGACGCTCTTCGCGGCCGCGATCACCCAGCGCCCCACTCGTCTGTCGATGAACCTGCGGCCGGGCACCGCGCGCCTCTGCTGGTTCATGGTGCTCACGTTCCACGTGGCGAACGCGCTCTACTCGCTCGCGCTCGCGTTCGTCTACCACTTCCTCAAGCGCCCGGACATGGACTACTACGTCAAGCTGCTGCAGCTCATGCCGCAGGACAACTACACGTGGATCGTCGCGCTCTACGCCGGCGTCAGCAGTGTCAACTTCTACAGCGCGCTCCAGATGACCCTCTGCACGCTCTACTACCGTCGTGTCGCCTACGGAAGGCTCAAAAGCAATGCTGCTGTGACTGCCAGCGAGACAGCCAACCCCCCAAGCGCCTCACGTGCTAAGAAGGCGTGGCTCTCGCGGTGGACTTGGCTCGACAAGCCCCGTCAGGTGTTCGTTTTCTTACGTGGCTTTTTCGCAGCGCTGAGCGTCCGCGGCCACCTCTTCGACGTCATGCTGCTCGTGCGCGAGATCGTGGAGGTGGCGTCGCAGGCCTACCAGGCGAACTCGTCGAGCTTCCTCGTGAGCACGGTTTGGATCAACCAGCTCTACGGCGTGCTGCTCTTCCTCAACTGCATCGCCAACACGGCCGTGTACGTGCTCAAGCGCGACGAGACGGGCGTCCGCAGGTTCCTGTGCACGGCCATCGACCTGTTCCTGGACTTTGCCTGGTCGTCCGTGCTGCCAACGCACATCGCGCTCACGTGCATACCCATCTTCATTAAGAACCACTACTCGTTCCCGGACGAGTTCATGTACTCCGACACGGCGTTCCTGCACGCGGTCCTGGACTTCCGGCAGCTCTTCCTGGTCTCCTGGACCGACGCCGTGACGACGCTCTTGCCGTATCTCAACATGTTCATGGGGCTGCGCAACCTCAAGATCCTGCTGCACCACGAGGCCGTGGGTGCGATCGGGAGCTTCAGCAATAACAACAATAGTGCTACCAGTCCCCGTGCTGTTGTCAACAAGACGGTGTCCACACAGCTACTGCAGCCTGGGAGCGTGGCTCCTGAGCCTGACGCTGCGCCAATATCACCTCGCTCAGAGAGTATCAGCATTGCACCAGCAGCTCCGGATGGGCCACCATCGACCGATATCAGCGGTATCAAGCACCACAAGCCAGCAGTAGCAGAGCACAGTACTCACAAGGGCCACTCGTCCTACTTGACGCACGCGCTGCACGCGCTCATGCCGCTCTCCGGTGTGTTCATCCTCCTGACGTCCATCCACGCCTCGGGCGCGTTCCAGAGCCACAACCAGCAGTGCGACGCAGGCTGCAAGCTGCGCGTGCACCCGTGGTTCTCCACGCACTGCGCCTGCTCCGTACTGGAGCTCAACTGCGCTCATGACGGCATCTCCGGCTCGGAGAATGAAATCCAGCAGATCTTTGCCACGCTGGACGCGCGCACACTCAACTCGCTGATTATCACTCACTGCCCGCAACTGGTGGTGCCGAGCGAGATCCGGCGCTTCACGATGCTCTCGAACCTCGAGTTCTACAACGTGACGCTCTCTCAATGGACGCGAGAGGCCTCGCTCTCATTGCCGTACATGTCACGCCTTGGATACGTCTTCTTCGAGCGCTCGCGGCTTCCCCAAGGGATCCCTGAGGGCCTCACGCACGAGTTGGCGCCCAACATCGTCGACATTGAGTTCATCGCGACGCAGCTCGGCGATGGCAGCAGCGAGAACGACGGAATCCCCGAGGACCTCGCGGTCAAGTGGCCATCGGTCGTGATGCTCTACTTCGAGCACTGCGGGCTCCAGCAGTTCCCGCGCGCGGTGGCGTCCATGGCGCTGACCGACCTCTCGCTCGTGGACAACAATATCTCGTTTATTCCGGACGATCTGGACCCGCACCACGCGTGGATGTTCGTGTACCTGGACCGCAACCCGCTCACGAAGCTGCCCGAGAGCTTTGGGGACACGAGCCAGCTGCAGCTGCTCTCTTTCCAGCACACGCGCGTGGCGGCGATGCCCGCGTGGTTCTGGAAGCTGCCGCCGGCCTCCATCTCCGTCTACGCGTACAACTCGACGCTGTGCCTCAACGGGACGATGACGCTTAAGGAGCGCATGGCGGCGGGCATCGCGTGCGCGCACGAGAACAAGAATCTGGCCAACGGCGTCTTCTCGCTCGCGACCAAGGACGCGCTGCGGCAGCTTCCGGAGTGATGATGATAGAGGATGAGTGACAGGGCGGGAGACTAAAGCAAACGATAGCGCCTCAGCCAGTCAGTCAATGATGCTGAGGTTGACAAATCCATGGACAGGCAGCGTTATCAGATTCAAAGTGGCCACTGCTTTTCGAACCCATTCGAGCGTCAGCCAGTTGAATTTTGGCCGTGAATTCGATTTGCTCCCGTTGTCACGACTGCGAGATTCGAATGAACTCAGATTCAAAGATGATTCCCGAAAGGAGGTTTTCGGCGCACTTCAGTTTTGTTTGCATCCTCCCATAATGTGAGACCTCCAAGACCTCTGTGTGGCGGACGACGAGAAGATTCCAAATGACCCTTGTGGGCGAGCGGGGGATCAGAAATAGGACCCAGTTGGCCAAACAAACAAACAAATGCCTCATCGCCGTCGCATGGTCCATGGGAGGCTCTCGATCGCAACTTGAACTCGGTGGCCGATCCCTCCTGCAGCTCCCGAATGTCGGCCACTCTCCGATTTGCTCAACAAGTGCCCAAGCAGCCTCACCCACTTCAAGATGCCCAAGTCGACCTTCATGCTGCTCTTCTTCTCGACCCTCGCCATGGCGCTCTTCACGCCGGCAGCTGTGGACGCCGGTGCGCCCGTGCTCACGAAGGTCATGAGCTTCAACGTGCGCACGACGCTGGCCAACGACCCGTGCCCGAGCGGCTGCTGGGCGCAGCGCAAGGAGCGCATCAAGCAGCTCCTCGCCAAGTACACGCCCGACTTCATCGGCACGCAGGAGGGCGCTCCGGACCAGATCCAGTTCTTCCAGGACACACTCGGGTACGCGGCCGTGGGCGAGTGCGCCGGCGCCTGCGACTGGAACGAGCGCGACAGCATCTTCTACGTCCAGGACCGCTGGACGCTGCTCGAAGGCTCAACGTTCGCGCTGAGCGACACGCCCGAGATCATCCCGTCCAACACGTGGAACCTGGCGTACCTGCGCACGGCCGTGCTCGCACGCTTCCAGCACAAGCAGATGAACCACACCGTGTGCATGCTCAACACGCACTACGATATCGGCACGAACGGCCACGACCAGTCGTCGCTGCTCGTCGCCAAGCGGCTCGCGGCGTTCTGCAAGCCCACCGACACGGTGCTCATGACGGGGGACCTCAACGCCCCAGCAAACACGCCCGCGATGCAGTACTTGGCCAACAGCACGCAGCTCAACGGCGCATACACACCCATCCCGCTGTACGAGACGCTCATCGCCTCTGGTGTCCCTGGCGCGACGTGGATCGGCAGCTCGTTTGGCGGCCAACCCGCGGGCGACAAGCTCGACTACATCTACTCGCGCCGCGACGCGCAGACGTGTCTGCGCTCGGCGCAGATCATCACGGACACCTTCGACGGCGGCTTCGGCTGCTCCGACCACGCGCTTGTGCAGGCCGAGTTCCTCATCGGCGCCGACTGTGCGAGCGCGAATGCGTAAGGAGGTGGAATGGGCGAATCACAAAATGGCTTCAGGATCCGTCTGTGGAAACGACCTTCGCAATAAAGTACGATTTCGGTTTTAGTTGGTGTGGTGGCCACGAATGTGCAGAGTGGCTGGGGATGGAGCTTTCGCTGGTGGAGGTCTGAACTTCTTGCTTGGACGCGTCGGTTCGTTTGTGGCTCCCCGCCACAGAGAGACAGCAAACAACGCACAAGTCGCGCACACACGCGCGCCGGTTCTTGAGTTTGTATCCATTTTTGGCATTACAATTGCCAAGATCGCGCGGGAGCACCCCCTTGCGATCGTCTGTCCTCGCAGGCGTACTGTACATTGCGAGAGGAACTCACTCTCAAGAGAGAGCAAGCTGGCTGGATGGATGGACTGTTGCTGCGATCGTTGAATGCTGCAGCCTTTGTGCTTGTGCGCTCGAGCAAGCGAGCAAGTGATGCTCTTCTGAGCTGTTGACAAGCGTCGAAGTGTTCAACGAGCAAGTCCGCCTCGACAAGTCGTTGCGCGCCAAAGCGGGCCGACATGCTGACATCGATGCGGCTGTTTCCAGGGGCCTGTTGTCGTAAATCGTCTCCAGACAAGAGCTCCACCTAGTGTACGCAAGTGTGTACCGCTGTCGAGGCTTTTTGAGTCGATTACTGTCATTTACGACGTGACGATATTTGGGTCGCAGCGGACAAAGTCGACCACGTCGCCTCGCCCGAAGGTGCACGCCACAAATGGTGGCGGGTCGGGCGAGGGAGGAGGGACACGCCTTCGGAGCTGTTCAGTTAGGAGAGCCGGTCCACCACTTCCGGCCCTTTCTGCGCGTGTGCGAGTGGGCGATGGCTTCGATGGGTCGATCGGAAGCTAGCCGTAAACTACCGCCGAGGACTGTTTTAGAGAGGGATTTCGGGAAGCGAGCTTTCTCCAAAACGCAGAAAATTGGACGTACAATTCGTTCAAGCTTGCTTGTCGTTTGTGTACCCCTCTATCTGTCCGACTTCTTTCTACTTTATAGAGGGCGGACTGCATCAAAGGGTGAACTCTATGCTTCCAGCTGCTGCTGTCCAGCTCGAGGCAGATGGCCAATCAGCGTGCTCCTTCGTGAGCGAAAGAACATATAGTTTTCCTTCCGCCCCTTTTCCGCGCACTCTTGATCCCCCTCTCTCTCTCTCTATTGCAAAGGCGCAGACAGTCAGTTCAGCCCACCGGCCGTTTTGAACGGCGGCGGACGTGGTGGTGGCCGGAGGAAATTCCCCCCTCCCTCTCTTTCTTATCGCCCAGTCACTCAACCAAACCAAACAAACAACCAAACAAACAAACAAGCAGTCAGTCAGTCAGTCAGTCACCCCCCGAGGAAGGAAGGCCGCCCGCATTCCGAGCCTCCTCGCCGCTTATTCACAGAAAAGCCCCGCTCGGTCGTCGCGGCAGAAAGCAGCACTCGTCAGCAGAGACCGACCGAGAGGGTATGTGTCTGCGTATGGTCTCTCAAGGTGTGGATGTGGGTGAGGACTGACGTTATGTGTGTGGCCTTTGCGTGAACAAACAGACCGAACGAGGATAATGTCGTCGCGCAGCTTGAAGGCCGCCGCGGCCAGCAACAACGACGTGCTCACGATCGACCAGCTGCGCCACCAGGACGACTGGGTGCTCGACACGGAGCGCTACAGATGCCACGTCTGCACGCGGAATTTCACGCGCTTCCGGCGAAAGCACCACTGCCGCAAGGTGCGCTCTTGTCGCCGCTCTCTTTTGGTCACTGGTGGCCTCTTTGTAGCCTCGAAATGCGCGGTTCTTCTCATGCTTTTGTTTGCGGCATTCCCTATCGTTTTGTTTCTTTGATGACAACAGTGCGGTGAGGTCGTGTGCGGCAACTGTACCTTGAAGAAGCAGGCCGAGCTGCCGGTGATCGGCAAGTCGCTCGTGCGCGTGTGCATGTCGTGCATCCTGTCGCACGCGAACCAGACGGCGAACCCGCAGGCGCCGCCGTCGAGCACGATGACGAGCTCGTCGGCGCCGCCGCCGGAAGAGCATTGGGACGCGAAGAATTTCCATTCGCCGACCAACGTCTCGGAGGGCGAGCTCCAGCAGTTCACGTCGGACTTCCACCAGCCCGAGTTCGAGTACCCGCTGGACTTTGACTGGGACCACCCGTGGCCCAAGCCGCCGATCGCGCCGGACGAGACCGAGCGTCTCGAGGTCGTGCGCAGTTTCGAGATCATGGACTCGCCGACCGAGGATGTCTTCGACATCATTTGCGACCTCGCGTCGAACGCGCTCAAGAGTCCGATCGCCGCTGTGAGTCTGCTCGACGAGGACCGCGAGTGGTTCAAGGCGAGCGTCGGTCTGGCGCAGAACGAAGTGCCTCGCTCGGTGTCGTTCTGCGCCCACGCGATCATGTCGAAGGAGCCGATGGTCGTCATGGACACGTTGCTCGACAAGCGTTTCGCGAAGAACCCGCTGGTGACGGGCGCTGCGAAGATCCGATTCTACGCCGGTGCTCCGATCTGCACGCCCTCGGGCCACCTGCTTGGCACGGTGTTCGTGTTCGACACGCAGCCTCGCACGTCGTGCGATATTGCGACCCTGGAGAAGCTCTCGAACGTCGCGATGAAGAACTTGGAAGACCGTAAGAACGCGCTGTCGGCTCCGATGGAGAACGGCCGGCCAGAACCTCCACGCCCTCAGCCAGTGCGCTCTGCGGAGCAGCTGCGCGGCTCGGGGATTGGCATCGCGAACCAGGTTGTCGCGGCTCCAAGCGTGCACGCGCAGTCGCAGGACCTCGTGGCGGCCAACAGCGTCGGCGACGGCCAGGTGACGGCGGGCCCGAAGATGGAGACGATGCTCATGGATTTATTGTGCCGCACGACGGAGACGCAGCAGCAGCTCGCAACACAGCAGGGCGCGATGTTCCACACACTAGGTCAGCACACCGCAGACATCGACAAATTAGCCACCGCGATGGCGCGAATGGAAGCAAAATTAGACTCATTGGCTGAGTAAGCTCGCCAGTACCGCATCCCGCGCGCGTGACACCAGCAGAAGCTCAGGCGATCGAGCGCGGACGAGAAAACGAGTGAGAAGATCGATCGATTGAGAGAGGAAGAGACGAGGAGGAGAGCGGAAGAAGGCACGAAAGAGTGAGAGAAGGATTGCCGAGAAGAGGAGGAAGCGAGTCTTGCTTGGGCTCTTCTGGTTTCTTTATCCCCGAATTGTAGTGTATAAAGTTGGTTCTGTTTTGCTTGCTTGCTTGTCTGCCTCGAGAGCACACGATGGCTCCGCTTCACTTTCAAATGCAAACTGCATGATGCATCATTTTTGTCGTGAAGCTTCTTCATTGTGCTCACTGCGTGCTGTCGTCTCCATGTGAGACCATGTGCTGATATGCTCTCGTCGTGGAAGCCTCGCTCCTCCAGCGTCTTCGTTCACGTGACGCTGACTCATGTCATTTCCGCAAGAAACGAAAGAGGGTCGGGCTTGAAGAAGAATCGAGCCAGCAGAGCAAAACAGGCTTCCCGTCGAAGTCCGATCTCACCTGGGAAAGTTCCGTTTCACTTCAAATAGGTACGATTCAATGTCCCCGTGAGCGTCTTTGCGTGCTTCGTTCGAACCGAGAGCCTCAAGGGAAAGAAGAGCAGCGGGTGAGACGATAAACCGCACGTGAACGCGCTCGATTCGCCCGTCTGTCTGTCCGTTCATCATGGGCACCACGCGCATGAAGGAGTACCGCTACTACCTGAGCAGCGGCGTGAGCACGAGCATCTCGCTCAAGGTGTCGCTGCTGGAGCTCGCGCCGGCGATCGGCCTGGGCGTCGTGGACGAGCAGCTCAGCGCGCTCACGCTCGCGTCCCAGATGCAGCACCCGTCGAGCAAGAAGATCTCGAACGGCAAGCGCACGCCCAGCGCCTTTGAGAGCCACGGACTCGAGCAGCTCGCGGGGACGCCCTCGGAGCTGCGCAACTCGACCATCAAGGAGTTCTTCATCAGCGCGCAGATCTTTTCGGACGGCCTTCCACTGCACCCCATGGTCATCAGGTACATTATTATCACGTGGCTTCCTTCGTGTATGTCTATGTATCTGGTACATAAAGCCGCACGTATGGAGCTGACTTGTTGAACCGTGGTGCTGAATTATTAGCTCGAAGGGCCCGACCAAGTGCAGCGAGTCGAGCATCTACTGGAACGAGTGGCTCTCGTTCCCCGTGCGCTATCGGGACCTGTCGCGCAACTCGCTGCTCGCGATCACGATCTGGGGCGTCGGCTGGGTGCCCATCGGCGGCACGACGATCTCGTTCTTCACCAAGCACGGCGTGCTGCGCGACGGCATCCAGTGTCTGCGCATCTGGCCGGGCATGGAGGCAGACTCGTCTCCCAACACAACGACGCCGTCCGAGGTCCACGACGAGTGGGCGCAGCAGGAGTGCTTCCGCCTCGACAAGCTCCGCGAGAAGTTCGAGCGCAAAGAGATCCCGCGCAACGAGTGGATGGACGGCGTCACGGACCGCCGCATCGCGCGCATCCGCCGCGGCAGCGAGCCCCCAGGTCGCAAGGAGACGCTCGGCCCCTTTTGCTCGTACCGCGAGGACGCGCTGCTCTGGATCGAGATGCCGTACTTTGGTGACGTCGTCGTGTACGAAGAGGAGCCCTACGCACAGCGCGCCGTGCCGGCGTCGTACACAGCAGACGTCACAAGAAAACTGAGCCCATACGGCGGTGGGCTCGTGTCCCCATCGAGCGGACCACCGCCGTCATTCGTCGACACGTACAACATAAGCGGCACGTACGACCTGGCGAGCGCGGCCGCCGTGGCAACACCCTTGTCGTCAGGGTCAGCGTCATCGGGGTACTCGTACTCGAACTCGGGCAGGGAGATCTCGAGCCTCATCAGCGTCTGGGACCCAGAGCTGAACGAGGAGAACCCGTCGGAGCGCAAGTACCGCAAGCTCGCGCGCGACATTTTGCGCGGCTCGATCGACCCGAACCTGAAGCCCAGCAGAGACGAGAACGTGCGCATCGAGGCGCTGCTCGCGACGCCCACGAACACGCTCAAGATGGACGACAAGGACCTGCTGTGGAAGTTCCGGTACACGCTGACGGACAACAAGAAGGCCGTGGTCAAGTTTTTGCTCTCGGTCGACTGGAACGAGGAGACTGAGCGCCAGCAGGCGACCGACTTGCTGCACCAGTGGTGCGAGATTGACATCGCCGACGCGCTCAAGCTGCTCGGGCGCGAGAAGGAGTTCAAGCACGAGATCGTGCGCAACTTCGCCGTCTCCACGCTCGCCAAGGCCAAGAACGAGGACCTCTTTGACTTTCTCCTGCAGCTCGTGCAGGCTCTGCGCTACGAGAAGAGCGCGTCGTCGTCGTCACCGGCAGTGACAACCTCATCGCGCGGCGGCGCTGCGTTGATCAACGAGGATGGGAGCGAAGTGGGCGGTGGCGGTAATGGAGGCGGCGGTGGCTCATCGCACGAATCGCTGGGTCCATTGGCGCGCTTTCTCATTGAGCGCTCGAGTACGAGCTTCCAGATGGCCAACTACTTCTTCTGGTACCTGAAGGTCGAGGCCGGGGACATCAGCCGCGACTCGGAGATCTTCCGCGTCGTGCTCAACAAGCTACTTGACGACCTGAAGCAGGGCGAGGAGAAGCGGCCAATCTACGACATGATCATGGCGCAGCGCGCGTTCATGGACCAGATCCTCGCGATTCACAACCGCGCGCGCGAGGAGCGCGGCAAGAAGGGCCCCAAGGAGGAGAAGATGCGGTACCTGCTCAAACACCAGTTCCCATGGCCCAAGGGCCACGTGATCCGCATCCCGCTCGACCCGGATGTGTTCCTAAGCGGCATCGTGCCGTCCTCGGCCAAGATGTTCAAGAGCGCGATGTACCCTGCGGTGATCCAGTTCCAGACGATTATCCCGTCATCAGAGCAGCAGTATGGTCATGTACACGGCCATGGAGGCCACGCGAACCTCCATGACTCGGTGCTGCTGGCACCCGAGGGACCAGGAGGAGGAGCTCAGGGTGGGCCCGCCCCCATGCTCTCGCAGTCGATGGTCTTTGGCGCCAGTAGCACCGACAACCTCACGCGCGGCTCGATCTCGACGCGCGTGATCAACTACCTGAATCGCGAGAAGGAAGGTCCGATGTACAAGGTGATGGTGAAGAATGGCGACGACCTGCGCCAGGACCAGCTCATCATGCAGATGTTCACGCTCATGGACCGCCTGCTCAAGAAGGTGAATCTGGATCTGAAGCTCACGCCCTACCGCATCCTCGCGACGGGCGCGAACGACGGCCTCATGGAGTTCGTCCAGGACTCGGTCCCTGTATCCTACGTGGTCGACAAGTTCGATTCCCCGCAGGTGCTGAGCTTTCTAAAGAAGCACCAGCCGGACCCGAATGCCGAGTACGGTGTGAACCCCGAGACGCTGAGCACGTACGTCAAGTCCGTGGCCGGGTACTGCGTGCTCACGTACCTGCTGGGCATTGGTGACCGCCACTTGGACAACCTCATGATGAAGACCGAAGGCAACCTGTTCCACATTGACTTTGGGTACATCTTTGGCGCGGACCCGAAGCCATACCCACCCCCATTCCGCCTCACGAAGGAGATGGTCGAAGGAATGGGTGGCCCACAATCGCAGCACTACCTGAAATTCCAGACGTACTGCTGCCAGGCGTTCAACTGGCTGCGCAAGAGCGCCGACTTGATCCTGAACCTGCTCAGTCTCATGGCCGACGCCGGCATCGAGGAGCTCTCGCGCGATCCAGAGACGACGCTGCAGAAAGTGCAGGAAAAGTTCCGCCTCGACCTCACGGACGAGCAGGCCGAGCAATACTTTCTGGGCCTCATCAACGACAGCGTCTCGGCGCTCTTCCCCGTGCTCATGGAGTACATCCACAAGGTTGCGAACCGATTCAAGTAAACAAACTCGTCGAAGAGCCCAGCAGCACCAGAACGTACAAGGCTCGAGACTCAGTAGCGCAACCACGAAAACACGATTTTTATTCCTTTCTCCATCAGAGTCTTCATTTGTTTCCAACCCGTGTCTAGAGTGTGTCTGAATGAGTAGATGATTGGCTGGCTACCGCTCGCCGCCAAAGGATTGCTGGGAGTGCAGCAATGCGGTGTTCGCGTGGCGAAAGTCGTGGAGCACGGCGATGCTCTCGGTCGAGTGCGCGTGCAGCGACGTCCCGGCCTTCATCAGCGGGCTCGTCATCGCTGCTGCTGTTGTTGTTGTTGTTGTTGTTGTTGCAAGAGGCCGAGGTTTCCGCTCGTGGAAGTGTGCGTCGACCATGTCGTCAAGCCGAGAGGACTCGCCGATCACTCCATGTTTCCCATTACCGCCACTAGTTGTGGTTGATGATGGGCCCTTGGCGCCAGAGGTATCCTGGTGAGGAATGCACGGCGGCAGTATCACGCGCCTCGGGGTCCTCGGACTGGTAGCCGCTGCGATACCAGAACTGTTGCTCTGAGCATGGAGACTTGGACTCGTCATACTATTTGAAGTATCAGATACTGCTGTTGATGATGCAATGACTGGGAACCGCACGGGCGAGTCTGGGGCCGGGGCGCTCGTGAACACCTTGCGGCCACTTATCTCGCTCGCGAGCCTCGGCGAGAGGTTCGCAGAGGGCAACAGCCCTCCACCAGTATTCCCAGCACCCCCACTGGCAGTCCCATCGAAACCCTGGAGCAACTTGGCCACGTCGATGACCGTGCATACGTACGCGACTTCGCGCTCGTAGCTCGGGTCGTGAAGCTTCTCGATGGCTTCGCTCACGTCCCCCGCGCACTCGGCCAGGACGCAGAACGCGATAGCGTCCGTGGTCTGTGGGAGTGCACTGCGGATACACGCGATGGCTCGAAACAGTGAGGATCGAGACTCAAACAGGTCACATGCACAACTGAGAAGCTGGTCCCAGTACTCGACACACGGCATCGTTGTGGGGACGTATCCGAGCTGCTCATACACATACCGAGTGACAACATTGTTAGAGAGATGATAAAAGAACTCGCAAATCGAGAAATCACAAAATGGCTACGCAGCCTTACCTTGTTGAACGCATCCATACTCTGCTTGCGTCGTAACTCGGGGCGCTCCCAGTCCGGGCTGAGCAGTCCGTTGGTTGTGTGGGACGACACGAACGGCTCGCTCGGCATGGATTTGACCTTCTTCGTCGGTGTCGCTCTCGTATTGTGAGGTTCCGACGGCATTGCTGAGAGCTGCTGGTGCCGAGTCTGGAAGCGCGCGAGTGAGCGAATCTGTTTGATTTTGTCCTGAGCTGCTTGCTGACGAGCCACGAACCTCTCGTGCTGGCTTTCGATCGGCACACTTTCTGTGACGTTATCCTCACCACCAACGCCATCTTGGTGCAGAGCTCCGGCCGCTACCACAAGTGGGGTGCTGGAGCTCAAGTCTCGGACCAACGAGCTACGTCGTCCAACAGCTCCGTTCCTCACACGAGGATCCATCGACGATGACGGCGTCCTCGTCAGCACGCCCTTGTTACTCTTGGTCATGGCCACAGCGTCACTCTTTGTGTGATGTTTGCGTCGGAAGAGCCGTTGGAGCTTCTTCACAGCCTTGTCGTACAGATTCACGCGCACTTCGTCGATCACCTGGCGGATGGGCTTCTTCAACAGCAGCACGAACTCGTCCTCGTAATTCGTACGCAGGTCGGTCAGTGGGACGAGTGGGGCTACGTGGCGATTCAGATTCCGCGCGCGTTTGTACTCGGCGACGCACTTGGTGTCCTCGCCCAGAGCCGCGAGGCACAGACCGCGACTGTAGTGAATGGCCGCGAGCACCTGCGAGTCCCTGGCAAAATTGAGCGCGATCGAGTAGAACTCGAGCGCGAGCGGGTACTCCTCGTGGGAAAAGCACTTGTGCGCGAGAAAGTACCAGAGCTCCAGGTACTGCGCGTCGCTCAGGCTTCCCTCCTGAGTGATACCCCGAGCCTTAAGGATCGTTGAGAACGTCGCCGATGCGAGGATGTAGTCACCACTGCACTGCTGGCAGTGCATGAGCATCATAAGGTAGTCTTCTGTATCATACGGGCTCGGTGGGGTTGTGGCACCTGAGCCCGAGGCCGAGGGGGTTCTTGGTGGCGGTGTCGATGGTGGCGTTAACGGAGGTGAAGAGGCCGATGCAGACTCTTTGTAAAGATCGATGACTGCGCTCAGACACTCAGCACCCTCGTGGTACATGTGCAACCTGGTGAGTGTCTGGAAGTGCAGAAAGAGCAAGTTGAGCCGGTCCTTATCGCAAAAGCTCGCGAACTTGGCCAGGAGCTCCCGAAAGACCTCGTCGGCTTTCTCCAGGTCCGCGTCGCCACTGCGCCAGAACAAGCAGATCGCGTACCTCAACAGCAAAAGCGGGTCGGCCATGCTCTCCATGTACGCGAAGGCGCGCGTGAAGGCCATGAGGCACTTGGCCAGGTGGAATTTCGACACGGGCAGGAACTTGCGGTGCCGAAGGAACATGTCCAAGTGCGCGTTCCCCATCGAGTTCCAGTATTCGTGCGTGCGAGGCGCGTTCTCGTGGTTTAGCGACGCATGCTCGAGCAGTAGGATGGCCGCGAGGCTCGTCCCAGACCAGCGCGCGTACCGTAAGCCGAGCTTCACGAGGTGTTTCTCGCTCTGCGAGTTCTGCAGCACGAGCTCCTCGAGTTGCAGGCAGCTGATCTTATCGACGATAAGCCGGCCGTTGAGCCACCTGCCGTACTTCTTGTGATACTGGGACGCCGGTTGTAAGAGCGCGGCGTTTTCGGAAGACCGTCGACGCTGGGACTCGTGGTGGTACCTCATCACGCGCGCACTGGCTTCGTGGTGATCTGTGCTGTCTAGATGGTGGCTGTAGCGACTGTGGTGGCGGTCGGGGTCTGCAGCTGAGACCTTGGAGACGCTCTTGCGAGATGCCTTGGTAATAGATCCGTTGTCCTTTGCTTCGGAGTTTGAAGCTCGCTCTAGAGCGTTCAAAGCACTTTTCCGACGGCTTTCAGCAACTTTGGTTGTTGAATCTATCGATGCGAAAGTAGTTGTGACTGTGGTGGCACCAGCAGCTGCTTTGCTTCGATTCTTCTTGGACGGCGCTCGTGGAGACGAGTCTTCTCCAGGCGACTGGGTACCGAGCGAGGTCTTGCGCGTTGGACTTAAACTGGTAGCAGTCGACGTCGCTGTGGCAGCACTCGTCTTCCTTTTCACCTCGTTGGTTTGCTTCGGCTTTGGAGAGAACTCAGCTTGGTGAGTCAAATCTGACACTGTATCTTCTGCTGCTGTAGGAACGACTGCAGACTCCTGGATGTCATTCATCGCTGACTCAGGGTCTAGATGAACCCCTTGTCGGACTTCAGAGCCGTCAACAGTGTCACTTTTGCTCTCGAACTGCGTCCCATCGCTCTCGTGAGCCTCCACATTGCCTTCGTCTCGTACAACCTGTTGCATTTCGCCAGATTCATCGCCAGATTTGTGCGTTTGAGCGGACATTGGCTCGCAGTTCATCGCTTCTTCTTGCTGAAGTCCTTTGTGGACACCACCGGCACTTTGATCACCTTCTTCATCAGAACGCGGAGAGTGCGTCGCACGGTGCTCCGGAGGCGAGTCGGCATCT
Source organism: Globisporangium polare (assembly GCA_023333845.1). Taxonomy (NCBI): domain Eukaryota; phylum Oomycota; class Peronosporomycetes; order Pythiales; family Pythiaceae; genus Globisporangium; species Globisporangium polare. The sequence continues at coordinate 5,094 of JAASFQ010000053.1, read as the reverse complement.
CCTTGTTTGCGATTTCCCATCTCAGCGTCCGCAACACCATCTTCGCTCTCACGCGCGTCACTGAAATGTATCTCAACCTCTTCATCTTGAGGCGAAAGTTGCTGCTCTTCGTCACGAGTGTCGACAGATCGAGCAGCTCTAGTTCGTGGCTCAGACTGCTCCATATTCTGTGTGCAAACCTCTTGTTGCTCTTCATGTATGAGCTCTTCGTCTGTAGTTGAGGCGCTAGCAGGAGAGGGAGGGGAGATTGGTTTCATGCCATCGAGGCTTCGCGTTCGACGGTCAGTAGCAGGCGCATTCACTGTGGCATCTGGAAGCTTTTCTCGATGCGACGATGGTCCCGAAGCGGCATTCTCGTCGCTTCCAGGTATCGATAGTCGTGGAAGCGAGCGTTGTGACGCAAGTAGTGGTCGATCACCGTCACCTCCGTCGGCCCAGCAGGCTTGACGAGGTGACAGAAGAGTGGACACTAGTCCATCAGGTGACACTTGTTCGTCTCCAGTCGCATCAGAGCTCTCGAGTTCGTTGGAGGTCTCAGTTTCGTCACTTGTATCTGCTGTGGAAGCGTCTTGAGCTTGCGTATGCTCGCCTTCAGGCTTCACCACCGACTCTTCCTCGCGAATCTCGATCGTTGGTTCACTCCGCATCCTGGAGGATCGAGGACTCGTAAGCACCTTCTCTGCTATCGGAGATCTTGAGATCTCCACTGGTAACGAGGCCTCGAGCGTCAACGCGTACACTCCAGCAGCTCTGCTGGTCTTTACCTCAGGCTCCACAACCGGGATCGCTGTCATCTGTTGGTCCGTGTCAGCATGCCCATCGGTCTTCTCGTGAGCTTTTGAAGGACTCGAAGTAGCAGAACCAATCCTCGCTCCGGCTTCGTCAACGGTGAATCTGCGCGTCGGGAGGAACAATTCCGAACTCGTAGCGTCACTAGAGCCACTCTCCTCTTGTAATCTGAGTGGTGGTGTTCGAAGCAAAGCTGGGATTTCAATCGAAGACACGGTCGCGACTGATCCATGTGGTGATAGCGACCGCTCTGGTTTAGCTGATGCAGATTCCGGTCGCGGGAGCTCTGGCGCTGAAGCCGACGGTCCCAAAAGCGTGGCAGCGCTGGTGATGAGGCTCTCGACGCTCTCAAAGGCGATCGAGGGTCTCTTCGACCCCGCTTTGCTCACAGAGCGTCTTCTCAGATTCCCATCCTGATCCCTTTCCAGCGAACTGCGGCGCGCGTTCTCCTGCATCCTGAGTTTTTCGAGCCGCTTGACGTCGTCCAGCCTTGGCGACCCCAGCCTTGGCGACCCGCGCTGGCTGGGGCGCTCTGTCGTGATCTCGACGCCCATGCCCGGAATCCCGTTGAAAATTCTCTCGGTCTTGAGCACGCGCCGCTCGTTGGCGTCCGAACGTTTGCGCAGAAACTGCTCGGGCTCCTGCTGCTGCTCTTCCTGCACGAGCGAAGGTTTTCGAGAGCCCGAGCGCGATGATGGCGACAAGTCAAAGCGTCTTGACGACCCATTGCGACTGCTGAGCGACGGCAGCCGCTTCACCAAGTTCCCAGGCAGGCCGTCGATCTCCTCAAAGGTAGCTGCTCGCGTGGGTTCGCTCTCTATTGCTGCGTTTGGATCGCCGCTGTTAATGATATCGATCGCCGAAGACGAGTTCCCCCTCGTAACGCGAAGGCGAGCCTGACGCCCCTTGTCACGCCGCTCTTGAAGCTCCTTGTGCTTGGTCTTCTTCTCTGGCACGGCTCGCTTGGTGGTGTTGAGGCTCGCAACGCGCTCATGGTCACCAGACTGGCAGCCCTGCTCAGCAAAAGCCTTGCCGTTCATGCCGTCCATCATGGCGCGGAAGCTCGGGTCGTCGTGGATCGACTCGAGCTCGGACTTCCAGATCGTCTTGTCGTCCGCGATAGCCATGCGGCTCAGCAGCCGGTACTCGCTGCTCTTGCGCACCTTGCGCGTGCGTGGCGAGACCACTTCGTCGTCGCTCTTGTCATCATAATGGGCCAACGAAATGGTCGGAGGGGTGGATGGGCTGGCCGCTATGGGCTTCTGGGCTGCGGACGCGATGGCCTCCCGAGTCTTGACGGCCGTCTGAAGCGAGCGCGCGGCCCGCTGATCCTGTCGCTTGGTGGTCAAGTGCGCGTTCTTCTGTTTTCCAGTCGCGCTGCCCTTGGTGGGCACGACGCGCTCCTTCTTGGCCACGTGCGCCTGCGGCTCGCGACACGTGAGCTTGCCGATGTCGCGGTGGCGATTGCCAATGATGTCCAAGTGCGTGAGGATGCTGTTGGCCATGGCCTCGACCGTCATTATCATCGGCTGCTGCTGAGATGATGACTCTGTTGCATGGGCGGCCTCCTGCTCCATGCGCACGAGGTACTCGGCCTTCTGGCGCGAGATAAACAGCGAGTACTCGTTCTCCACTTCGTCCACCGCCGAGACGTGGAAGCCCGTGACTTCGACATCGTCGCCTTTCTCGGAGGGTGTCACGAGCGCCTTGGGTCTCTCGGTCTTCTGCTGATGCTGTTGTGAGGTAGAAGAGGAGGACGACTGCGGTCGAGCGGTGCCCAAAGGCGAGCTGAGACCCGCGCTCTGCACTTCGTGGATGGTCACGACCACAAACTTGTTCGCGAGGAGAAAGTCTTCGACCTGGAGCACCAATCGGCCCTTCAACTGCGCTGTCGTGGGGCGCGACAATGTCTCGGTACTACTCTCCTGAACTCCTCCAAGCGACGCCATCGGAGTCGCTCACTCACTGCGGCTGATCGGCACAGTGGCCAGCAGTAGCGCCACTGGTAGCTTTGAGCACCCGGCTGCTCAAGAGAGTCACGGCGCCAACAACAATTCTGCCACCGCTGATGAATGAATGGCTTCTTCAAATACGCCAATTCCGCTCTTGGGTCTTCTTAAAATTAACCTTCCGGTGGGTCCCACCTGCAATAGAAGCTGAGTATTCTTAGGCTCGTCGACAATGTCGAGCTCGCCGCATCAGGTGAGCAGCTTGTCAGACTCGTGTGTTGTGCCTCTCCAGCCACTGGCGAGCTCTTGTGGTGACGGCATTATGGAGCTGCTCAGCGCAAAGTTACAACATTGCAGTGCACTCAGGACGCTCATGATGCAGAGCACCAGGTTGAGCTGCAACTGAGTCAGTGGGTCCATCTGGATCGCTCCCAAGTACCACGCCAGCGCAGCACTCGCTGCCTGAATGCTCTTGTAGATGCCAGTGTAGCAACTGGTAGTGACGACGTCCTTTGCCGTTACTAGGCTCATGAACCAGTAGAGCCACACCTGGCAGAGCGCATCGTGGAGACCGTAGACGATGTACAGTAACAGCGCTGGCAACAGAGTCGATGCTTTGCTCGTGGGCACGTCCATGTTGACGCGGTGGTCGTAGCTCAGGTGCAGCCACTGGCTCTGCACGTACCAGCCGAGCGTCCACATGACAGTCGCCAACACCAGGAACCCAGTTAGGAACCATTTGGCGACTCGCCATTGAGCGCCAGCTTGTGTGCTATGAGTAGCCTGAAGCGAAGTGTCGAGGAAGTGGCCCGCGGCCGAGGCGCCAGCCATCTGGGCGAGCCAGTAGCACGCGCTTGTGAGGCCGCTCGTGCGCGCGTTGAAGACCGCAACGTTGTAGAACGAGTGATACGCGTAGAACCAGTTGCTGTACGCGAACAGCGGGAGCAGCAGTAGCAAGATCTTCATGTGGACTGGGCTGCTCACGATCTCCACTGCGCTGCGTACACTGCTCGTCCACGACGTCCACAGCGACTCGTCACTGCCAGTCAGCAATCCCGATAATGGTACTGACTTCACTGGCTGCCCATCGTCCTTGACCACGTTGTCCGAGTCTTCGATCACGAGCCACGCGAGCAAAGCCCCGCAACCCATGAGCAGCAGGAAGGCCGCGTACATCCCGTCCGACGCAGCGACTTCAGACGATGATGACAACGATGCGTCGCTACTAAAGTTGAGCGCGAAGCTGAGAAGCCCGCCGGTGGTGGCACCCATGTTGAAGACGATCCAGAAGCGGCTCACGCTTGCACCCTGCGTCTCGGTGTTTGGGTAGCTTAGCAGCATGAGCCCTTGCGCGGTCCAGAGCAGCGCGGCAGCCGCGCCCAGCAGCACGCACGCCGCGTAGAACACCGTGATGGGCGCGAGACACGAATTGCGCACGTTCCAGAGCGACGCTGCGTACAGAAAGTAGCCCGTGGCGCCGAGCGAGAGCGCGCGTCGCACGCCGATCGCCGGCACGAGCGCGGCCGCCAGCAGACTGCAGATCGCGAAGCTCAGGTACACGAGCGCGTTGCCCGCGAAGGCCACGCGCGGGTCCGCAAGACCGCTGGCGAAGGACGTGAGCGCGTTGAAGAGCCCCGGCCCGCAGAAGCAGATCCACGCGAGCGCCTGCAGCTGGGCCGACGCCGACGCAGCTCCCGATGGCGGGGACCTCATGTCTAATAATCGCACAGCACAATTGTGGAAACGAAATGGCAGTCTTTTTTTGCGATTCATCCAGACTTTTATTCGGATAAAAGCCATTCTAAAACTATTTTATCCAAATAATGTCTGGATGAATAGCACCAAAACACGACTGTCCGACACTGTCATTATTTTGTTGAATTTGGTCCAAAGCAGCCAGTTGCGGCAATAAGCACCAATGGATTTGCAATGTTTGTCAACGGGTATGCTATAATAAAGGCTCAAGGATGAACAAGCAATACTAATCTCAAAGAAAAGGAGGAGATGTGCGTATTCTGATTTATCCATTTTATGAGGCGTATCGAAAATACCCAGTGCTTATTGACGCGAATGACTGCATCCATATCTCCTGGATATGCATTCCAGACATATTTTGAAGAATCTTTGTTTCGGAAGGCTTCGGAACCACCAAACCGCACAAAACGTATCGAGCGGAGAAGAGCAAAACACATGCTCGTTGGGAGAAAGGAAACTATAGTTCAGCAGTGTGCTTTGACTATTCAGAGTGATGCAAAGGAAGAAGTCGTTCCACTTTCTCACAAACACAAAAACAAAGATGCAACACAATTCGACCTATAAGTAGGACACCTCTAGTGCGCAGACCACCGCTAATAGT